>VZRV01004314.1:0-46286 GCA_013398115.1 Falcunculus frontatus | reverse complement strand
CCCCGCCTTGTTGGCAGACTTTTGGTATGTTTGAAGATACATATCTCTTTAATTCATCAATCAATGGAATTCCTCCCATTGTCTTCCTTATCTCATAGTGCTTAGCCTTGTCTACCAGCAGGCCCACAGCTTGTTTGTAAAGACAAGTACTATATTCTTCTCACTTTCCATGAAATTACAGGGTATTTTGATGTATTATAGTCCATCACCATAGCCTTATAAAAGAATTCCAGCTCCTAGGTTTGAAGCATCTCCTCAATCTCTTTCTCTCTGGGCTTCAGCTCTTCTTTCTTCACTGACTTTGGTGTCTCTGTGATGTTTTCTTCACGTGCGTTCACCTTTTCCTTTTCTCTGTCTCGGGAACAAAAGTGATGTCTGCAGGTTTCATCTGTTCTGAAGAATTTTACAGCACTAAAAGAGTTAATCTCACCCGGGCCTTGCAGTGGGAATCTGCCTCTCACTGTTGGTCACGTGATCTCTGCCAGGCCGCGGCCGGAGCAGGGCCGAGATGGAGCAGGGCCGCAGGGTCCTGACCTCAGTTGGGGGCGTTTTCCGGCCGCGCGGCTGCTCATGGCCTCGGGGTGGCTGTCTCCCGGCCGGCCCGGGCCCGCGCCGGCGTGCTGGAGGGGGCCCGACCCGGCCAGGCCGCGCGGTCCCCCAGTTACCTGTCCAAATGCCAGAAGCAAGAGAGTTTTCCCGGTGTTTGTTCGTTCTTAAGTGTGGTATTAACAGAGGCGTGTCAAGCTTTTTAAGTGGCTTAACAGAGTTGTCAATACTCAAATCAACCAGTTGATTGGTTATGTCCGGTCTAGAGGAAGCTCTGTGCAGCTCCTTGTAAAAAACCACTTCCATGGCTGGTGGATTCCTCCTTAACTAAAACTCAAGCTGCTAAACCACGACAGAGAGGGCTGAGGGTGATGGAAGCCCACATTTCTGGTTATTGAACACTAAAAGGCTTTATAAAATATTTGCTTGAAAAATAATTTTAGGAAATTTGCTTTCTATCCTGGCTCCAGCTCTTCACTGTAGTAGAACTATAATTTAGGTGAAATAATTTTTTTAAAGGAAATTTTAAAAAGTAGTCTTGAATATAAACACACCAGTATTGTCACAGTGGAGAGACTAGCCTTTGACAGGGAAGCAGTGGGAATAGGAGGTTATTGGGAGGGCGCAGAAAACCTCTTCTTGGGGCAGGTCTGATAGAGAAGAATTCATGGCATGGACCTGCACTTTCAAAATCCCAAGTCCAACTTTCTGATGAGGAATACACCTGGTGCAGGTAGCTCGGTTTGTAAGCTTCAGTTCAAGATGCAGATTGAGCTTTGGGTGAGAGCCCAGAGAGACAAGAGATCATGAACTGCCAATTCTTTGCATAACAAGGGGTGCAAAGACTAGTGGCCCTGGCAGGTGAATGGACATTGGGAGACATAACAGGAGCCGAAGACTCTAGAAGAGCGAGACTTGCCTGCATGCAGATTGTGAGGGGGTTCCTTTGTTGGGGGGGTCTCCCCAGCTTGAGCTGTTTCTTCTATTACTGTGCCATAAATAAATTGCTTTATGGGAATCTGAGACTCTGCTATGGGAAACCTGCGGTCGAACCAGTAAGGAAACCTGGTCTGACTGCATGATTGGGGTGTGTTCAGCAAGATACCCGTTGACTCACTGCAGCCACCTACTGTGAATGTGTTTCAGTCCCAGCAGTGAAAGTCTCTGGCACTGGGCATGTGACTGCTAAAGCGTCTGCCAGTGGTCGGACCGGGATGTTTCCTTAACACTCTCAGGACCAGCAGAGATATAGGAGCCAAATGCCCATTGATTTTCAAGAAGGGAGAGGTTTTACTAATAAGTCATGGTGGGTTTTTTCTCTCTCTGGGTAGTAAATGTAGCAAGAAGACCCCTCATAGATTTAAAAAAAATGGCTGAGGACTGTCATGGCCTAAGTACTAGAAAGGGATAAGCAATCCAGGGTATTTACCGTTTGAAGTTGCCAGATCTGAGCAATCAGTTGAGAACAGAAGAAACCATGTCTAAAGCCATCTGAACATGATGTACTGCAATTAGCAGTAAAAGTTTAAAAATGAGGTGTTTTTGGAAAACTCCTTGAGATCTGCCAAATAATGCCAGAGTAACTTCTTCAATCATTGAGCTATTTCAGGAAGGTTACTACTAGTGACAGTAGAATCAGGTCTTCCAGAGTTATAGGAACACATTGAGACCCTTAATTAAAGGCACAATCTAGACGATGAGTTCCACGCAGTATATAATGTGGAAGAATTGTCAGAAATGTCAGTTGGACTGACAAATAAAAAGTTGTCTGTTCAATATATATATATAGAAAGTGAATATCTCAGAACATTCTGAGGACTTTGTCTTAGTTTAGTGGCTTTTGTTAATGGTGTCTTCCCTTGAATGATCATTGTTCTTACCTTACGTATATCCTTTGTTCTAGAAAAAAGATGGGATATATTGGACTTGTGAATGCGTTCTTGCTACACCTATTTCTGATGACAATGTACAAGATAGATGCAAAATCATTCTAGTGAGTATTAAGTACTTATATGACTATGTTTGAATATGCAAAATATCTTCATTGTGTTGCTAAAGGTACAGTGAATAAGGCTTGACATTTTCATGGATATTAACTATTTATTTCAAGGCATTAACAGGATGTGAGTCTTGGATTTATAAATATGCAGATAAGCTCCAGATTCAGAATGTTGTAATTAAATTAATTAAAGCAGAAGGAAGAAATTTGAGTATTGTCTGGTTCTGGATGGTATGACAGCCTCCACTCTACTCAGACAGGGAAAACTACTATAGCAGTAGCTTTCAGTCAAATGACATTTGTTTTGATGCAAGTTCTGTTCCAATAAATATATTTATAATACATATATGAAGAGTGTCTAGGAGAGCTATCTTATAACAACTAGAGACTCCATCTTTATGCATACCAACACAAACAAAATCTGTCTTGTACATGAAGGTGGAGCAAATCTACTGAGTATGCAGTGTAAAAAGTCCACTCACTCCTATGAAGGTGGGCTCATTCCTTAATATATTAGTGCAGCTGTGAGAGGCTTCCTGCTATAGTGTATGGACAGCTTACATGCCTGACAAAGTCAATCATGTTCTGGAACAACACAGGGCTATATGATGTACTACATATAACATGAAGAGAGTGTAGGAATCCAGGATCTGAATTGCTAACAGTGACTTCAAAATGTATTCACAGCTATTGTCCATTTTATTTGGGGTCTTGCTTCTGAGGCTAATGTAATAATTTAAATCCTGAAACTGAACTTTCAGAGACAAGCACCAAATATTGTGAAAATTCCTGAAAAACATGACCTCTGGCATCACCATGTTTAAGCTGGCTCCTTGTTTAAGTTTTATATTGGTATACCTACAATATTTTTATGTGTCATTATTTAGAAAATCTTTCATCAAAAAGGTATGTGCTGACATGTTCCCTGTTTTCTACTTTCTTTTACTTTTGATTTTAAAAGGTAGAGTGTCATAAATGTTATGTGAAGGCCAGAGTCTGAATTCTTGGTTCATATTGAAGAACACCTTCAGAACCACCACCAATTCCGGAAGAGTCAGGCTTTAGCTGGAGAAGGCCACTAAATCAGTCTGAGGGAACAAGAATTAATTATCTACCAGGTTAATGTACTCCAGAACCTGAAGACCAGTTCATGTTGCCAAAACTGAATGGCTTAATTTTTCGATTTCTTTGCAGGCATTTGGTGATTTCATGTATGCCCAAAGCAGGACTCTGAGGCCTAAAGGATTTGAGAATATGATCCAATAGCATCAATGCCAACGCTACATGAAAAGAGACTAAATTGGTAAGGAAACACAGACTGCTTGTATAGGCTTTTTCTAATGCTAATTCCTGTATTACCATGATAATTTTATTCAAGTATCACAGTATGAGAAAAAAAAATCTGCCCTGGCAATTGAAACTTTACATCAGGATATCATTCATTTTAATATGTCAAATGTATATCTTTCAAGAAACTGTTGATAAACACAGACTGGAAAGTCCCAGGCCAAACCATATACCTCAAAACTGAAACTGATTTTAATTCCAAGAATAAGTAGCTGACAAAGACCATTTTCATAGATTAATATTTTTCACCTGGGTTTTACATATCTGGAAGAAATATACACTGCATTGGTTATGCATTTGATCAAACTTTTATTGTGCCAGCTGTACTTCATAGACCTGAAAAAGTGATTCAAGCAAAACAAAAGAGAACATAAAAGCACAACTCTAATGGTTTTAAATCCCAAAGAGGCAATTACAAGTTTGATTCCAGTCATGCGGCTGGACTACATTGGAAAACTAAACATACCCATATTAAGTAGATATGAAAGCTTGGACTAGGACTGTAAATAATAAATCCATCCTTCAGTTTTATTTGTGAAGTACCGGCCTTTTAATAAGATGGGGAAATACAGCAATAAAATTCACACTAATTCATGTGTAAAAGGTAGTTTAACAGAGCTGAAATGTGTTTAAACATCTTTTTTTTTAATGAGAAAAGTAAGTTGCGCAATAACTAATCATTTAAATAAACCGACTGAAAAGTGAATTAAAGTAATGTTGCAACAGGAGTGAATTATAATAATTCTTTAGCCTTTGTGAATTATAATTCTTTATAATTCGTGAATGTGTTAGGGTATAGGATATACAGTGTTTATATATTTAGAATATTTCTTGACCGATAAAGAAAAGCCTGGCAATTGCAGTATATATTTATCTTTGCCCTGGAGGCTAAGGAGAAAGGTAGAGTGCAGGGCACTGCAGGATGCAACAAACCACACAAACAATGATGTGAAGATGGACCAAGGTTTAAAACCCTAGCGATGCAGATGGCAACTGGCTGGTGAGAATAGAGGGAAAGGAGAAACACAGCTACCTTTGTGTGCACTGTTTCCCAAAAGCAGCCTTTTCATTCAGGGTACATGCACAGGGTTTTTACCCTCAGATAAATTTGACGCACCAAGTATAAGCTAGTTCTGCGGGCTGTTCAGTAGGTATTCACATATCTGGAGGGCAATTTAACCCACAGAAACTACTTCAGGCTGAGATGAACCATCACTCTCCACTGAGCATTGAGACACCCTATATGGGTGCTTTCAAGTGCACATCTTCATTTTAGATGTCTAAAGTTAGGTAAATGAGTCCTTCCCTTGACAGATATAATAAAACTGATCAATCTCTTCTCTGCTTTTTCTCGTGTGCTGGGCTTAGAGGTGGACAGAGCAAGTTGAGGCAGTTACTGGGCTGTTTGGAGCAGTCTTGCATGTGTCCGGGGTAAACTCTTCCTTGTAGTTCTCTCTGGATGTAGTAAGGCCTGGACAAACACCAGTGTTTGAAGAGGAGGGGGATGGAAGGAGGTATCTAATTATACATCTGTTTTCCAACATTTTGGCTCTCAGAATTAAAGTAAAATTTTAAAAAGTTAAATAGAAAATGAAAGGCAAAAATAGGCAGATCATAAGAAAAGGAAGTAGGACATATAATAAGTCCTATATTATAATTTTAATTCTTTGCTTTCTCTTCTGGAAAATGTAGGTACATTGAAAGAAACAGTAAAACTCGCTTGTAAGAAAGATCAGGTCTTATTACTCTGATCTAACCTGAAACAATTCTGGGGGAAAAAATGGTTTCTTGAAATGTTCCCTTTTGATATTTTTGAGAAAAATACTTTACTATTTTATAATTCAAGACAATTATTTTATCACATTATTTTAGTTAATTTATAGTTTAAAGTGTGAAAAAAGCCAGCAAAAAAAAGAGATAATATTTTTTACATGAAATATTTTAACAATTTAATCTTAGGGATTTCTACTCATGTGTCTTCTTGAACAGCATTATTTTCCAGGTTTTTGGCTTTTTCCCAAAATTCTGAAACTTATGTGTCAGGAACAAGCATTTGTGACTTAGCTTAGTGCTTAAAATCTAAAAAGGTCTGGGGCACAAATTATAGTCAATGCTGCACTTTGTCAGATTTTGGGCATACTTTGCTGAACTGGGTTGATGCTGCTTTCCTCAGGACCCTGGGTTTGCTGCTTCTCTTTGGCAAAGGCTGGTCCAGAAGAACAGTGTTAAGTACACCCTAACATTTTTAAAGCCACGTTTCCCGAGAAGTATGCTTCAGAGTGGTATTTGCTACTATTTGGCCTTAACATTTGAGGACACAGCTGTGTGCTCAGGTAGTGGTGTGTGAAGTGGCAGATAGAAGAAGAGTGTTTCATGCTTAGCTTGCCTGAAGTTGCTTCTGTATGTATTTAAAGCTGGTGATTAACACCTCCACCGACAGCAAGGAAGAAACCAGGGTGGAATCTACAGCTGAGGTCTGCAGGGGTATTGGCAGACACGGACTCAGGTGTTATGAACACGACTGGTGCCACCTATGGGCAGGTAGAAGAACAGTAGCAGGCAGATCTGGGGTGTACTTTACTGACGGGAGCGCCTCAACATTTGCTGGACTTTGGCAGCAGGGGTGATTGGCTGTAGTATTTGCATAGTTTATAAACAGGTGGTATTTCTTTATCCTTCCCTGGTTTTTTCCTAGTTTGGACATACTATTGCTCTAGCCAGTGACTTGAAGCTGCAAAATTAAATCAGGGAATGTAGGTGATTAAAAAGGAAATATTATAAAATAATGGTTTCCTTCAGAGCAGAAAACCCCAAACACCTATTGTTTCACATATTTACGCTATAGCCAGGAGGTGGACTCGATGATCTGATGGGTCCCTTCCAACTCAGCATATTCTAAGGTATTATATTCTATGATAAAGGAAGCTACAAACATCGTGAGATGAGGGTCATGTACTTAAGTTTAGATATTCCTTTGCAACAGGACGAAAATAGAGTTAAGAAGCTGAACTGCAGCTGACCAAGAAGGAAAAACAAAACTTGAAACCAGACTAGGGACACAGTGAGGTTTAAGGAAAATTTTAAGGGCTCTTCTCTACCTTTTGGAGCCATATTATGCTTTTTATTGGCATTAAAAACTAAAAATATTTCAGGCCAAATAAAATACTGGAATGACACTTTTTTGCAGATAGGTAAGAATAATGCAAGGATTCTCATAGGCTTGACTTCTAGCCCCAGGCATTACTCCCACTTACAAACTTTATCAGTTTCTGTAGATTTTAAATCACGTTGTCTTTTCCTCTTTTCTGTGAAAGACCTAGAGGATCAAGCAGGGTAACAAGAAACTCAAATCACGATAAAACTTGACAGAGAGGTTTCTTGCTTCCACTTCATGAAACCCTATGAAGATTTGAGGCCAAATGTTGGCAGCTGCATAACCAACCCCTGTTCTCCTGGTCGGGAGAAGTACTGAAATTGTTGAATTGTGAGTGTTCCCAAAGGACTGTTACACGTGGACTTAGGCAAGCTCAGTGCACCTAAGATGAGAAAAAAAGTTATGCCTGTATGTTAAGATCCAATTATTATTAAGGTTCTTAGAAATACCTCAGCCCAAATTAAGGTGCAAACAAGACCATATGCCAGTCAATAGTATGGATTTTATTTGGTATGACAGAGAGAGAGAAAGAAAGAGAAAAGAGAGGAAGAAAGAAATAGGGAAAGGGGTGGGGGGACTGAGGGGGGCGGAGACGACAAAATAATATCACCGCTCCGTGGGTCCCACTGGCGTCCTGATGATCCTCTTCAGCTGGTCTTCTCAATGATGAAGGTCCCTGGAAATCATAGAATCTGATGGATTTATATACCCTAGAGCCAGGTAGCAATGTCCGGACATGTCTCTTGCAGCAGACTCTGGATCTGTTGCATCATGTGCAGTCCTGTGGTGCCAGCCTCTCACGTGAATGTCCCGTGGATGTGGCCTGTGGGGTTGGGGTTTCCACCGCTGGGCCAGTTTGTGTAATGGAGGATGGGTGTTTATTGCCTCTCCCCAGAGGTTACTCCACACATCTGAAACCTCCTCCTCCTCCCTCGCTTGGGACGGAGTCCGTGTAAACCTGGCTTCTGCGAGCTGTGCTGTCCCCCCACCCCAAACCTGGCCGCAGCTGGTGGCTTTGGCCTTTTGTGGATGCATACCTTCCCCTCCACCTGAGATGATTGAACAATGGGTTTCCCTTTATCTAATCAGCAGTTTGATTTTCAGTCCAAAGTCCCAGTCTTCAGGGAGGCTTCTTTGGTTGTACTTCTTTATAATGAGCAAAACTTTATATCGATAAGGGCATGAACTATTTTCAGTCTCTGACACTGTTGTAAAATTAAATTGCTTTTATGTGTGGGAAATTAATTCAATATAAAAAAAGAAAGATATTAATTTCAACTATATTTTTTCGATTATAATAATATTTGCTTAAAATTTCTGAGTGGAAACATGAGTCTGAAGTTTACTTTGTCCTATGTTGCTGCTGTTAGCAGCTTCCAACAGAGTTTCAAAAATTGTTTTGCAATGTTTTTTTCAGTATACCTCCAGTGTGTTGTCATTTTTCTTCACTGTTTCCTTCTGTCTCTGTGAGAGGAGTGCAATATGCCAGCCATGAGATTTTGTGTTGCCTTGCCTTGTTCCCTAGTGCTTATCCTTGGTATGTGCCATGGTGCTAACCTTTGGTCACTCTTAAACTCTATGCTCCAATTCAATTTTTTGATGTGTACATACACATATGCGTCATAATACTAGGGTTAAAGATAAAAAGATTTTACTTTTCTAAAGAACAACCTCCCTATCTGACACTTTCTGTGTTGTTGCTTTTTATTATCAGTGTAAAGTGTATTATTGCTTGTGGGATAAGCTGAGGAGAAACCAGAATGGCAGTCCTTTTGTGAAGTTCCAAGCTTTCAGTCTCTTCTCTGTTAATCTCATCTCCACTCTTATCTTCATCTGATGAAACTTTGGACATGGTTTTCCTTTTTTTTCTATGCCTTTTAGAACAAATTTGGGCTACTGTTTTGTTGGTGAGGATAAGTAGTAGCTTGCCAGATTAGAAAGAGTGATCCTCATATCTGTATTAAGCACAAGTGATAAATTTAGTAGAGTTGCTGTTAAATATCACTCTCTGGATTTAAATATTTGGACAAAGATTAGCTGCCAGTACAAAATAAATAGCATGAATGTTTAATCAATATCTATCATTCCTACTGGTCAGATACTGCCTTTTTTGTTTAAATAGGGACACAATGCCTCCTGAGTACTGTAACTCTCTTAAAATTTGGATAGTTTTAAGCAAAATCCAATCCATACCTTGGTGCATAATTAGGAACAAAAGATATGAGAGTTGAATCTACACATTGTAGGTAGATACATACTTTACATACTCTAAAAATTATGTTGGGGCATGACTTTCAAAAATACTGACATGTAGTCACTAGAGGGAGATACGATCGCATATAACAAAAATTTTCACTTTGGGGAGGCAGATATCAACCAGGCTGGTGTGCTACTGCCCAAGTCAAAGGCTGCTGATTTGGTAAACATCTAGGGGTCATGGGGATTGGAGTGCTAGAACCCTTCATGGATCTGCCTGATCCTCCAGGATTGCATCAACAGTTCCTTTTCATAAACACACCTGACCTGGGCTCCAGTGAGAAGATCACTTCAACTTAGGTGAGCAGAAAAGGCTGTTACCTCATTTTCAGCCAGTGCTGATCTGTGCTATACTGCTCATCTTTCTCAAGAAACATGCTGGGTATGACCTAATTTCTCACCCAGAGTAACATGACTGGGCGGAGACGAGGAAGGGCAATGAAGAAAGCCCTGTGCCTCCTTGGGAGCTTTTCTACTGTCAGAAGTGGGCTGGTACTAAGCTCCTAACGTATGCTGCCAGTAACCACCAACTCCCCCACAGCTGCATTTGGGCTGAACAGAGATGCTGCTTGGGGGAAAGCAATGAGGATGTGCAGAGCAGGCTCCTGGACCATTTGTTGGCATGGGTGGGAGAAGACCTGTTTTGCTCTTGGTGGAAGATCCTGTAGGGGACAATCTGTACAACTGTTTGGCTGGAGAAAGTGGTATGCAAGGCTAAATTGTCAGGGTCTCAACCCAGTGAGTTACTTTAAAATGAAAGCTAAGGTGTAAACATCAGAGGCAGATTTTGTGCCCACTGGAAAGTGCTTTGATCAAAGCACCAAGCCCAGCGTGAAGCCTGCATAAGCGTTATTATTCATCCAAAAACCAAACAGAGCAAACCAAAGGCCCTGTCTACACTGGGATCAGGATTGGGCTAGCATCAACCATGTTGCTGCTGATAAAACCACAGGGAAACATCTCTACATCTGGAGTTTCTGTTCAGTGTTAATCCATTCTGGGATGCTGTTTAATAATGTATTAAACTAGGGTATTGCAAATGTGTGGTAAATGACATTTTTTTATCATTACATTAATAATAGGTGTTATTTATTCTTTACTGCCTAGAAATACTTTACAGACCTGTTAATGTTAATATTGCCTCCAAATAAATGTTTATGGAATCATTAACTCTGGTTATTTCTCACAAAGCCATATTTCTCACAAAGCTTCTGAGTCATGATCTCAAGTCTGCTAGGATTTGTGATCCTATTATCTGTTTGCTTTGTACATTATGTATGTCTGTGTAATTTGAAGAGAGAATTGTAGAGTGTAAGATGGAGGCAAGTATTCTTTATTTTAATTAAAATGCTAACATAAGAAATTATCCTATTGAGTGATTTTATTGTTACATAGCCACTTGCTCTGCCATACAGAAGTAAAATGCTATTTGATGCTTCCTCTAGAATGCTTCCTATTCTCCAGGGCTTATACTGTAGCAAAAACCACCCTCCCTTTAGGCTGAAACTTGGTACACAAAATCTCAGCTCAACTTCCGTGTGGCTTGAAACTTAAAACAAAAAAACTTTGCTTTCCTGTGTCCTAGTTGCTTTGGGACACTACACCTTGAGGTTCCTTGTATTGTTTCTTTGTAGAATGATTGAAGACTTCAATATCATTCCAAGATTAAAAATGAAGTGTTGCTGGCATTAATTTTTAATGGAAATATCATTACTGCTGACTACAGAAAAAAACCCTCTGTATCAAAAGCCATCCAGGTTCAAGACAGACATAGATATATCACTGCACAGAAAGAAAAAAGTTACTCTTTTTCTGGCAGTTTTTGCTTGTGTTGGCCATCCTAGATGGAGGACTCTTACCATTTGCGGAGGGGCCGTGACACAGGCTCTCATGTCACTGACTCTTGTTGGAGACATTTGACCTGATCCAAGCACGAGCTGCTGTTGCTTCTACAAAGTCCAGTGAATAGTGAGTCTAAACTCTTCGTAACAAATACCTCATCTATGGTTATTTACGTATAAATGGTTTCTGAAGCAAATCAAGTGTGTTACTGAGCACATTGCCTGTCCCCATGTCCCTGACTACACAAAGTTGGTCATAATAATCTGAATTGGACAGTTAGATTTGGGTAGACCTTCGATCTTTTAATAATAGCGTATGCATATATACAGAAAAAGAAAGTCAAGTTTATTGCAATCTGAGGATACATAAAGATTGAGTCTAGCACAACTTGAACACCTGGGATGAAGAGGAACTTGTGCAGCAGGATTATAAATTTGGGCATACATATGTACCTATAATTTTTTTTTTTTACTGAGTTCTGTGCCTGATTGATATCAAGCAATTTTTGCAACATGCTTTCCCAAGATTTTTACCATAAATTTAGTCGTTTCAGATGACTGGAAATTGTTTTCTAATATTTTTTTCTCCTGATTTTATTTATATTGTCTTTGAAATGTCTTTGCATGTAAAAAATTAAAGGCAATGTTTAATAGATGGAAATTTCTCTGTCTATAAGATACCTATGAAAAGGGTTCCTCTTAGTAGAAGTAAGGGAAAATTTTAGGTATTTTTCAGTATAGGCGAAAAAGTTGGGGAAGTACTGACTGACACTTGAAAACAGGAAAATAAACTCTCAGGTGGAAGAATTTGTAGTTGTTTACACCAGTCAAGAGTCATAAGGAAATTCAGAAAGAGACAACAGAATCTAACACAATGGCATAGGATACTTTGGGCTGCTAAATGCAAGTCATTTAACTTGGAATAATGAAGGGGGGATTTGAAATGGCCCATTCATTTTGGAGGTTTTCCTGCTTAGGAAAAATACCACTGAACTTGTCAGTCTGTAAAAGCTTAAAAATTTAGGCAAAATGTTAGTACCTGTAAAGGTTGAACTATAAACTACATCAACCAGTTACAGATCAGTGCAAACCTGACAATGTCACTGTATACATCAGTGGTATGTCGTCCCCCGCAACTGAGGGTCAGATGGGCATATACAGAGCTATTTCTCTTTTCTTCTCTTTTGTTGGTTTGTTTGGGTTTTTTTCAGACAACACTTGTATTACATTTGAAAGAGACCAGTGCTTGTATGTTGTACAGTTTAGGAAACCTGCTTTTGGCAGCAGAAACTGTTGTGGATCCTCCTGGTAAACCATCCCCAAGCTTGTGTTTATACGAAGTTGTAAAAATCCAGAAGAAAGCCTGAGTTACCATCTTCTACCTTTCCATGGGTCACTTATTCCCTTGTTCTTTCCTGAGGCATCAAACTTACTCTCTTGAGCGATCTGTCTTGAGAGATAAACCTCCAGTGACTGGAATAAGGTCCCTTTCTGTGTAATGTCACTGATCCTACAAGAAGTGAAGCATTTTCCTGTCCTCTGCAGCAAAGCCTGGCTCTGAACACATCAGTGACTTGGGGGGTTTTGCAAGAACTTGCACAGTAGCAGTGCTCAGTAGGTACCAAGCAAGCGGATACTTGTGGGACCCCAGGCTGTTGTAGGAAGAGCCTGTCAAACGAAAATGGGGTACATTAGTGGGCAAGGGTGTTCAGTGTTTACATGAAAGAAGAATGGCTGTTAGAAAATGAAACAATGGGGCCTGGCTCTGCTCACAGGGGTTATGGAAATCACTGGTCTGAAACAGATGGAATGATGTTTATGCGGAAGTGGTTTAAGAGGAGTGAAACTGTTTTGCAGTCTTTATGGAGTAGTCTTTTCTTATTTCTGAGAGCAGAATCAGTGAATGAGGTGAGTTAATAGTACATAAGTAAAATTGAAGCCTACAGCAGTTAAATTAAAAGCTAGAAAATTAGGAATGGTAAAACTGAATACATTTTAATTGAACATAATCAATTGAAGACTATTACATTACCAGAGTAGAATAGAAGCACAAAATAACATGATAATGACGTCCTGAATAAAAATTTTGAACCAATAAACTGAAAAATTGCAGGTACCCCAGTGTATGACATGCAGAGTACTCATGATATGAGAACATGAATTATTTATATCTTCTTTAAGTGTAGAATGTAAATGTGTTTCGAATTAATTTTTACTGGGAAATCAGTAAACATAACTGTCTCCTGTGGCAACGTTTTTTCCTTCTAATTATTGTTATTATTATTTTATCGTTTTTCTGTTTGAAGAGGGAAAGCAAAAATGGCAATTTTTATGGTAATAAGTCATTTAAGTAATGGTTATATGAAAAAATGTAGTGCTTTTCTTTGTAGTGAAATATACTGTAAGATAGACAGCTGTTAAAATAACTTCAGACAGAAAGACTCCGCTTTGTTAGGAGAAAAGGGTGTTAATGTCTTCAAAAGTGACTTGATCTGAAAGGACTAATCAGGTTCTGGAAGAATGGGTGTGGGAGTCTTTATGAACATCAAACCACACTAGTTTGTTGCAGAGCTGAGCGCAGTCTGAACTTTTGAACTTTAGAGAACAATATGTAGGCTTAACAGACTCTGAATAAAGTTGCAGGATGACTCTGTCTCCTTTGTGGATACTGACTTTTCCCAGCATGATTTTCTGCACAAATTTGATATTACTGTTCTGGGACCAAGAAGTCAGTATCTCCTTGTTTTTCCTACAGAGAGTAAATCGGTACACTGGCAGGGAACATGAAAGAGTTTGGCTAGTTCCTTATTATTATTATTGTAGTCTGTGGGATGCAGAAGCAGGTGCCAAAGCTTATGATGGCCATAATATCACTGAAATTCAGGAAGAAGAAAAAACCCTCCAACACTATTCCTTTAAGTGTTAGAGAATCAAACATTATTTTGTTCTGGTCAGGATGTGCAATGGAAATAATTCCATCCACACATGCTTTTTTACCAGACTTTTCACATATGTATATGTTAAAAAATACAAAGAAATTCTCGTACATTGGTTCTACATTACACAATTTAGTATTTGATCTCCTATTGGTCATTGATCCCTCAGCCTTCAAAGCTAATTTGGTCCTCATTCTTTGGTTGTCTTATCAATCTTTTCTCAGATCAGGTGTCTCCAACCACACCAGGGGTTAATGTCTGTTAATGTCCAGTTATCTCCCCTGTGTTTTCTGGCTACTCCCAACATGTAGATGTTAAACTCTCAGAGTCTAGGAATCTTGGTTTTGTGGATTGAGCCTTATCGGGCCTCACCCAGTAAAATTCAAACCCTCAGTAAACAGTCTTTTGAAGATAAACCTCCATTTCCTCCCCCTTGTCCCCACCCCCAGCAAAGACAAACAAACCCATGACTTAAGTCACTCAAAATTTAAAGAGTTATATCATTTCCATCAACAGGAATAATCTAAAAATGGAGGAAAATCTCTTGTGAGTAGGGAGGGAGTTATTAAATGAATGACGCACTATTATTGCCACTTCTGTTTTTAGTTTGTTTTTACCTGTACAAGTGTGTTCCACAGTGGGGGAAACATACCACTTTGGGGGAATTAGGACAAACAGGTTTTTTAAAATGCAGATATGCGCATAGCTTTGCCAGTTGGCTCTGGACAAGTGATTATTGCTTTTCTTTTGCAGTACTTCTGATGGAGTGTTTTGCAGGTAAGTCTAGGGTAAAGTCACTGAGGAATTAGGCCTTCCCAGCTTTGGTTTGTACTCCCAAGCTTATAAAAATTGAGGTAGAGAGCTCCTTTTGAATTCTGTGTGACCTTGTCCTTGGGGGTTACTGAAGTATCTTTGCCTAAGTCAGAGTAACCAGGACTGAGGTTTTTGTTGACTGGCCTGACCTTTACAACCCTTTCTACTCATTTGTACAATTTATTCATCCATCTTTCCCATCCTAGGGAATAATGATACCTTGAGGATAATGTTAAATGGCAAATATTAAATTTGAGAGTCAAGTAAAAGATGGAAAATATTAAATAATTTTGTTTCACATAATGAACTGTTTTTTCATTACTTGTATCTTTGTCTTGTAACCTATCTGGATCTGCAAGTCCAGATCTATGTTCTCCCCATTCTCGATCCTCTGACAATGGGAAGGCGATGAGCTAAAAATGTAAAGATGTTTGTTCTTATGATTTTGGAACAACTGCTCTCCTGTTTTCTGCTGTTTTCTTTTCATGGCAGCTTCCAAAGGCAATATCCTTTCACTGTCACACTATGCCATGGGGTGCCATTTCAACAATTTCAGATGAGGGCATTAAGTACAATTCTGGATGAGAGTCAGAGCATAACCAAATAAAAATAATAAAGGAAACCTTGTAAGAGCAATTTGGAATGCTGTCCTGTGCTGAATTCATTTGCAGCTTAGCAGAAAGCTACCAATCACTGGTGATTGGTACAATAGTCTTCAGCACCTTATTTAATCGAAAAGTATTTCATACCCTAAGAAACATCACTGTTCATTTGCTTTTCCTTTTTTGGTGATCATCTTAGCTGAATGCTGAGTGGTGAATCACTAGGAGGGGAAGAAAATTCATGTTTCTAATTCAAGGAGAATAAAAATGGACTTCTTGTTGTTTCTCTTGCTTCCCCCTTGCAATTAATCTGGAGTTAAGCATTTCTTAGGAGAATTTGAAAAAAATCCTGGAAGGAGGAAAACAATCCTCATAATCCTTTAGTAAACCTCTCAGTGCATAGAGGTCAAATTGTGGCAAACATTGCGTACAGGTCCAAGACAAAGCATACTCCCGGCCAGTGGTAGGACTGTGGGGTAGAAGCTCATGTCCTTTAGCTCACCTCCCAGAGAAACAGAGAATGATTATTCTACAAGTCCTCACAGCAGCCCATGCTTTGGGGAGGACTCAGGCTATCTAAAGCCCCTGAGTTGGCACTGACTAATTTGGCATCAGCTTCTGCATTCAGTGGTTGAATAAATTATTCATTCTCTATAGTGGGGAAAATTTGTAAGGTGCACAATAAATGGACTGCTCAGAGCTGGAACTGAGGCATTTCCTGGCTGATGATGCATTCCCTCTCCATACCTGTTTCGTGGTGACAGATATGCAACTTAGCAGGCACTGCTTGGAAGTGTGGTGCAGAGATACACATAGAGTTTGTCAGTGTTGTGGGTTGACAATGCCAAGCACCCACAAAAGCCAATCACTCACTACCCTCTGCAGCTGGACGGAGGAGAGAAAATTTATTGAAGGGTTCGCAGGTTGAGATAAGGACCAGAAGAGATCACTCATCAAATACTATCATGGGCAAAACAGGCTCAGCTTAGAGATATGAAGTGAATTTATTACAAACAAAATCAGAGCGGGATAATGAGAAGTAAAAATAAGAGCCTTAGAAACACCTTCCTCCTACCCTTCCTTCCTTCCAGCTCTACCTGGCAGAGCCTCTACCAGCTCTACCTGGTAGAGCTCTACCTGGTAGAGCCTTTCCAGCTCTACCTCCTACTCCAGTGGCACAAGGAAACAGGGAATGGGGGTTGTGGTCATTTCATCGCCCAAGGCTTCTCCTGCTGCTCAGGGAGAGGAGTCATTCCCCTGCTGCACCATAGGGTCCCTCCCACAGGAGACAGTTCTCCATTAACTTCTCCAGTGTGAATCCATCTCATGAGCAACAGCTGCAATCCCATGGGCAACAGTGCCCCTCAAACTGGTGCAGATTGGGTCACTCTTCTATGAGGTGCAGCCTTTCAAGGACAGGCTTCTCCAGCATGGGAGCAGGGCTCCTCACTCCATGGGTCTCCTGTGGGCTCACAGCCTCCTCTAGGCATCCACCTGCTCCACTGTGGGGTTCCTCCACGGGCTGCAGGTAGATCTGTGCATCCCAATGGACCTCCATGTGCTGCAGGGACACAGCTGCTTCACCACCGTCTTCACCACAGCCTGCAGAGGAATCTGGGCCTCAGTGCCTGGACCACCTCCTCCCCCTCCTTCTTCACTGACCTTCCTGTCTGCATAGTTCTTCTTCTCACATGTTCTTACTCTGTTCTTCTCTGGTCAGAATTAAAACTGCACCACCACTTTTGGTTTTGATTTCTTCTTAAATCTGTTATCACAGAGATGTTACCACCATTTCTAATTGGTCCAGCCTTGGCCAGTGGCACATCTGTCTTTGGAGCCACCAGAGATTGGCTCTGCCAGACATGGAAGAAGCTTCCAGCAGCTTCTTACAGAAGACACCCTTGTAGCCCCCCTGCTACTAAAAACCAGGCCATGCAAAATCAATACAGTCAGCAGAAGAGCAGATCAGTCAAGAGGTTTAAGCATAGGAGAGGGAGGTAGCTGGGATAGTTGCTGTGCTGGCTATGCTGGTAGATGACTTTGGGCTAGGTACTTAATATCTGTGTATTCTGCTTTTTTGTTCTCTGAAAGAGGGCTAATCTCTCTTCCTGTGGATATTGGAATTTTCTCTGGCCTTGTAATAATATCTTAATGCAAATAGAGAAGGTGTTAGGAGACTATGAAGGTTTATAAAGCACCATGGCTTTGTGTTGGGCTAGGTGTTACATGTTACCAGTGTTTTGCTACCAGAATGTTTACATTTGACTTGCACCTGAAAGAAAAGATGTGTGTTAATGTCTTTACAAATAATTTGATGGATGAAGGTATGGGTGTTAACATCTTTGAAATGGGTCTTAATGTCTCCACTGACTTTCAGAGGCAGGTTATTGCAGAGCCCAGACGGTTTGGCTCCTGAAATAGACATGGGTCTGGACAAGCCTGAACTTCTGAGCTTTGGGGTAAAACAAAGTAGGTTCAAGGGGGGATATGGGGTAGGCAGTTTGGGAAGTCTGTGCTTCCTAGTACCTCAGCCAATGGAGAAAGAAAGAAGGCAACATGCAGCTGGGAGTTAGGATAAAAGAGAGGTTGTGCCCTCCAAAACCTCGAGAGGGAAAACCCATGGGCATGTGCCCCAGTGGACTTTCTCCCTTTATTCGAATGAAGTTGAAGGAATCCTCTGTCTCCTTTTTGGACATAAACCTCTGGTGTGGATTTTCATAACATACCTAACATAAAATACATTTTTATACTACTACTCTCTGCTCTGCTGAACAATATTGAGGGTCTTGTAATTTTCTCCCTAACACAGAAATTATTTCACCTTGACATGGAAGATTAGGGAAGGGTGTCCCATTCTGGAGTAAAAGACACATGGGACATGTTCAAGAATGTTCCTAGTGTGGGTAGCTGTAGTGCAGTGCTAGCTGCAGATTGTGCTTTGGGTGGGAGGAAATGGTGGAACTCCTGGCAATAAGTTGTCAAGTGACGCAGACCCTTTGCATAACAAAGGGCATGGGGACCTTGGCGCCAGCCAGGTGACCGGCCACTCAAAGATACGGGCGGGAGGGAGCTGATGGCTCAACAGGAAACCCCAGACTACTGTGAGGATACAAAAGCCATGGGATTGCTTGGTTCCAGGTTCCTCCTCAGAAGCACCCAGCTTGATCTCAAGCTGTTTTTGTGTGACTGTGCCATGATTAAAAATTGCTTTAAGGATTGTTGGAGGTTAGGATTTTTCCTTGTTTTTTCTTTTTCTCAGGGAATTTTGTCCCTAAGAGATGATAATGACTGGTACTTAAGAGACAAAAGAAGTGACCAAGGTGGGGAGAAGGGTGCAGTTGACTACTCTTTTAGCCTGAGGTTTTTTCTCTTGGGAAGGGCAGAGAGACCACGAGATTTTGGCTGAGGGGTGAGGGGCTAGGCTCAGCTCCTTGTTCTCTCTCACTCTCAGATCCGAGGGGAGTGGTTGAGTTGCTGCTACTGTGGGGAGAATTCACTGCCACCACAGAGTCCAGCCCTTCCTTACTGTGGGTGAGTCTTTGCTCATAAGAGCGGGACTTTATTAACACCTGATCACATTGGAAAGGACCCCCACCATCTACTCAGGTGCCTCAGGGGAAAAACCTGGGACCCCTCCCCCTCCCCCTTCCTGGAGGGCACATGTCCCCGGCTGCGTGTGGCAGCTGCTTGCGGCAGCTGCTTGCAGGAACCCGGCTGCTACTGCCCAGCCCTGTTGTTTTCTGCCGCTCCCTCGGGCTTTTTCACTACACTTTAGCCCAGCAACCCATGCCCGCTGGGACACACCGTGGCTCCTGCTACAGGTGTGGAGTTTCTGCTACATTTTGTTTGCCACCCTGGGTGTGCTCACCTCTGCCGTTACAGCCTGCTACTCCAAGGTTCCTGCTACAGCCCATTTCGCCATCCGGAGGGGTACTGAGACCGGCTGCCCCTGGTGGTTTGTAAAGGAAGACCCTTTTCTATCTCTCCCACTGGCTGTGCCGCTATTACCGCATGGAAAGAGGCAGCTGAGCTTGCATCACAGCGCCCCCTGCAGCCGCGGGGGAATCATAACACCTGCCCTGCCCAGCCAGGAGCCAACAGCGCCCCTGCTGGCTGTGACTGTAACTACAGCAAAGGGGAAAGTGCCTGACAGCCGAGAGAAGGCTGCTATTGGGTTTCTGGTTTGGTTTGTTGTTGCTGCCGTTGTTGTTGTTTGTTTGATATATATATATATATAGATATATAGATAGATATATATATATATACTAGTAAAGAACTGTTATTCCTCTTCGCATATCTTTGCCTGAAAGCCCCATAATTTCAAAGTTATAATAATTCGGAGAGAAGAGGGTCATATTTTCTATTCCAAGAGAGGTTCCCACCTTCCTTGGCAGACATTTGTCTTTCAAACTAAGACAAGGATCAAGACATCTGGGACAGAGCCAGCAAGGAAATCTTGTCTAACGTGTGTATGTTGTGTGTAGGGAGTCAAGTGGTGCACCAACTGGCTCACTGGAGCTGCCGGCGTCGAAGGGGCTTTTGTCCTATAAGTAACAGTCTGAGGTGGTGGAAATGTGATTCTCAGAATGGCTTCTGTATGGTCAGACAGAAAAGTTTCTTTATTAGCTGGTATGAGATTGGAGATGCCAGGGCTGTAAAGAGAAGGCTGGGTCAGTCATTCCCTTGTCCCAGCTCCATTAATGTTGTATAGATTACTGATACAGTTGTGTTTGAGCTGGTTTGTTGGGTTGGTTTTTTTTGGGGGGGGGGGGGGGTGTTTTTTTGTTGTTTTGGGGTGGTTTGGTGGGTTTTTTGGTTGGTGTTTTGTTGTTCTGTTTTTTTTTTTTAATTTTTCCAGTGTCATTCTGACTCATGCAGATTTTTAGCATCTCTAACACCTTTTGACACACAAATTTGCAATATAACCACATCCTCTGTCAAGAAGTATTTCTTTCACTTGCATTTGAACTGGCTGTTGCTAGTTTTGTTTCATATGCCCTGCTTCTTACTCCAGAAGACAGAAGATAGTTTGCTTTATCTCAGTGGCACTCATGGTTTCATAGACTTATTTAGATACCCACATGATCATACCATGACAGGGTGAAACAGTCACAGTCATCTGATCATTTCTCTTACAAAACAAAGTGTCATACAAAAGGTGAATCCTATTCTTGACCATCCTTGCCACAATTCCCTTCACCCTTTCAGTTCCACCGTGCTCTTTTAAAAGAGGGGGGTACTAAAGTTGCAAATAACCAGCGCATTCTGGATATATAAAATGCTGCCCATGTATCTCTGCTTTGTTCTTTATGACAAGTCTGTCATTCATGGACTTGCATTGTAATTATTTCAGGTATGGCAATGATGTTGTTACAGTGGCTGGGTTTCTATTATGGTCCTGACTCTGAGTGATAGAACAAATACTGCCTCTGCAAGTCTGACTGTGAGAGGAATGAGTCGTCCAGACCAAGAGAGCTTCCTCTTCATTTTGCCTTTTTTGTCTCTGCCTGCTTTATGATACCCCACCTTGGAGTGTTTTCAACTTATTGTACATTTGCTAGAAAGAAAAAGCCTCTCTAAAACTGCTGGACTGAAAATGAAATATAGGATGGCTGCAGGCTATGTTTTTCTTTGCTGGGAACACTACCATGATAATTGTTTCTACAAAAAGAAACTACTTCTCTGGAAAAAAAAGAAAAGGAAGAGACAAAACAAAAGCCAAACCCCCAAACACCCTCTATTTGCTTGAACTTAACCATAAAGTATTGCTAGTAATTATAGAAGCCAACTGCACAACAGCTTAATTTGACTTAACTGGCATTTTTTTAAAAGCTACAAAACAATAAAAATAGAAAATCAACTCAGTGCACAGGTTCTGGAGATGTTAAATTTCACTTCATGAAAAAGCTGTAAACTTTCATGCAACATGTTGTCTTGTAATTCACTTCAGTTGGTTATATATTATTTTTCCTTCTTTTTCTTCTATTGTAATATGGAAGTGTAGAAATATACAGTAGCATTCGAAAGAAGACTAAGCTTTGCTTTCACTCTCAGTGCTGGATTCCAGCTGACAGAAATGTTTCACAGTGAAAGATTATCAAGAGGTAGAGAGATCATACGTTAGCCTTATTTCTTGATGGCCGCAGGGTTGAGGTTATTTTTTACTAAGTTGTTTGGGCTTTTTTAAAGTGACTAGCAATTCTAAATGACAAATTATTTTGATCTCCCTGAACATTTAAGAAATGTTAGTCTACTAAAGAGACAAATCCTTTTCAAGATAAAAATTTATCCATTGTGGGTTTAACTTTAAACAGATTAGTAGTACCCTCTAAATCGAGCTTTAGTGGGTATTACAGGAAATTAAGCCATCTGTACATACTACCAGTGAGATGATTTAATTACACAATGTTCTGATATGGTAAGAGAAAAAATTATATTAAGTCAATGTTTATTTATTTGAATGTGAGCTGAGGATTGTCTGTTATAATCCATATATATTATAGAAGTTGATGTGATGACAGAATTCTTGTATACTGTAAATACTTAAGGGATGCAAATCTATGTATGCAGTTAAAATACCAAGTTAGGATCTGCAAAATTAAGAGTCAAGACTTTACATTCTCCCCCGCACTTTATACCTTTCCCATATGAAACATCTAGTCCCAGCTGCTTGAACAGTGACTCTGATCACCGAAGTCCCTCAGAGGTCTCCTAGGCCTCTAAGAAAGGTGATGTAGATCGAGGCTACTTGGGAAGGGAGGATCTCAGACACATTGCAACTAGTGGGGAATTCCTAAGGGACATTTTCCATCTGACACAGTTTACAACTGCAGGTCAGTCAGGAAATCAATTCTCTCATCCAAAGCACCCAGTACAGTCATGAATTTACTCTAGACTTTGACATTAGTCCTCTGTTGGCATCAGAATCCAGACTCTGCACTTTGTCTAAAAGAGTTCAAGCTCAAGAAAGATGAGGATGTGAAGCTCATTTTAAACTAAATTTGAACCTCCTTAGTCCTAGAATTGGTGCACATTGAAACCTGTTTTAAGTTGATTGGCTTCATTTGACCTAGCTAACCACCAGTAGATAAATTTCCTTTTCTCCTGATACCTGTTATGGTGGCTGACAGGATCACAGGTTCCACAGTACAGCTTTGTAACAATGACTGTTTGATTTGGTGGCTTAAACTCGTTCAAAAGTTGTCAACAGCAACAGAAGAATCATCTGAGGAAGCCTATGCAAGGTACACTGTTCCAGTGGAAAAGGTGTATACATGCCATAGCACTTAGCCATTCCTGGAAAAAGAGTTTAACTACAAACCTGTATTTGGTTTGCTCTGTGCTTATATGAAAGTGTTATGCTAGATCAGAGCTTATGGGACTCAGTTTATTTTCTACATGAGCTCCATGCACTCTGATGCTGCTGAGTACCATGCTGGAGTGTGGTTTAGTTCTGCATTAAGTGCTGCTTCAGGTAAATTCTGATGTCATGTAGTAGTACATATATATATAAGTGCCATTACTTTTTGTCTCATTGCATTATTGAGAAAGGAGTCATTTAAATGTGGAACTAGCTCTCCCATACTATAAAGATAGCATTTATAAGCTATGGGCCAGATTTGTCTATGTATTTATGGCTATGTACTTTCAATGGGATCACAGCACGCTTCACACTCTCCACACTGAGTAGAAGAGAAATGGGGAGAACATTTGAGACCTGAAACTGAAAGTATGAAACTACACAGAATTCCTAGTATAAAATGCAGGATTTGCCACACAATCTATCTTTTCACAGTCAATTTTAGCTCTGCCAGAGTATGAAGAGATTGTTAGCAAAAGGAGGAAGACTGGACCTTTAAAATCATTAACACTCCTAAACTACATGTTTTATTACCTATCAACAAAGTGATTCATCTGATGTGTTCATTGAGCAGTGAAGAATCACGTACCGGATTCACAAGACAGGAGAACAGAATGGGGGATTGGTGCTGATAGTGCTGTTATCTTCCAAAATTTAATGAGGGAAGTATGGAAGAAAGCAGCAAAATCCTAGCTTAAGGGCTGTGAATGGAGAAGGTTCTACTTTGTGTATACCCTTTACATTATTCCCAAGGCAGATGTAGATATTTGTGTTGTTTTGATGAAATGTATTTCAAGGCAGCAGAGGATAGCATATGTGATATAGAAACTGCACAATGAAAAATCAGACTTTTTGAGGTCAAGAGGATACTCAGTCACAGAAAACTCTGGACTATCTAAAGTAGTTTACCAACATTGAGTCAGGTCCTAATAACTGTGATCCCAATTTAGTTGCTTAAAATGGCAAGAAAACAGCAATGTGGGAATTTCTTTGAGACAGTCCAAACTTGGAGCATTCCCCCTACTTTCACGCTAACACCATTTTAGCCAGTATTCTGTTCTTTTTGATTTCTCCTAAACTGGAAATAACCCAGAGGGGAAAAAAAGAGAAGCATTAGTATTTACACTTCAAAGGAGGAAAGCAGTAGTGCACACAGGGGCATAGAGAATTAAAAGAATTGCATGAATTTTTTCAAGGCTCATGGAAGGCTAAATATGGATTTTGTTGGAAGTTATTGTCAGATTTTTATGATCAGAGCTGGTTTGACGTCTGTAGCTGGGATAACTCAGTTTCCAAACAAAACAAACACTGAAAGTTTGTATCTGGACATGACTTCAATGTTAGTGAAGATTAATTTACATGCTTATTTCCATATGCTTATCTTTCTCCCCCTCCCCCAATACACCTATGTCTGAATTACTTTTTTTACCTTGAGTGTTTCCCCTAACTTAAGTATTCTTTTTTTTCTACCCGTACATTGATATTGCCTCTGCCTAAGACAATTGCATAGAGCCAATGAATGCATAGAGTGGATGGAAGAAGTTTTTGGCTTTCTCTACTCTCCCCACACCCAAACATTAATGTTTCATTTTTTATTTCACTTTGTATTTCATATGAGAGTTGCAAGCACATACTAGGAGAAAAGCATGACTTCAACCATAGCAAATATTCAGCCTGATTGATTTTTTACCAGGTTTCACTTACACCTGTCCAGAAAACTGGACCAGTAGACCCACAACTGCGACTGGACTGTACTGAATCAGTATTGTTTTGGCTTTCTGCCTCTACTCTCTAAACTGCTGGGCTTTCGGAGGAGGAGGGGAGGATTCAATGTATTGTCAGTACTAAGTACTGACCTAAATTTTCTTGCAGCTATGAAAAGGCCAGTCAATTTATTATGCACATTGAGTTCAGCCAAGATTTTTTTTGACTTGACTTAAAGCTTGGCATGATGAGCTTAAACCTAATACCATAGAAAGAACTGTTGAAAAACTCAGAAGTTATGGATCATTATTTGTGATTACCTAGCTCAGAGACCTCTAGAAAGGGAGCTATAATTTATCCTGTATTATTATACTATTCAGGCATTGTAAAGACCTCAATTTCTCAAAAAGAGGCAGAGAAGTAGCCTACTGATAAAAAGCACACAGCACGCAAAAAAAAGGAGTTTATCTTTCAAGTTTTCAGGGGTATGAAGATCAGTCTCCAAGGGGAAATCATCTATCAGTGTTTTCTATGGGAAGAAATAGGATTTGTTTGTCAAACTATGAGCATTAGAGGTTCAATGTTTAAGCCAGTGAATAAAAACATTATTCTGGAAGTAAAACTTTGGTGATGGTATTAATGCACTCATGATAGCAAGTACTGAAAAGTAATGATCTGACAAGATAGTAAGAGTATACGGTAGGTGGTCTTCTATCCTAGGCAGAGCAGGACATCCTGGAAGACCTTGATTTAATTCTTGTGTCTGTCAGTCTTTATGTGACCATAGGCAGGGTATTTCATCTGATAATAATTCAGGATTTTTAGTTCTGTGAATTTACTTTTATTTCATTTGGATTATGAACTCCTTAAAAAGCAAATGCCTTACTCTGTGCTCTGCAATGAAAAAGAAACTTAAAAACAGTAATGTAATGTAGCAAAATTTTATCACTATGAAAGACTGATTTAGTCCAGTGAGTATAGCATGATAAACTGTGAAGGGCATTAATGATGTCGTATGTGGTCTGAAGTCTTATGCAGAGATCAACTGAACTCCCGATATTTTAATGAAATTTTAGGTAGGACGAATAAGACATGGTTGTATTAAATGATGGTAGAGAGATATTTTGCCAATTTGCAAGTTCCCATATAACACTGTAAACAAAAATTTAAAAGCCCTTTCCTTGGAAGACTTTGAAAAAGAACCAAATGACACAAAACCCTTTGTATGTGAAAATAGCCTAAAAAGAAGAGTTGCAATATTATCAAAATAATTTCAAAGTAAAAGGGTAAAGCTAGGAAGCCAAGTATTTCATAATGAATATAGCATATAGCTTTTAAACAGGGCTAACATATGGACCACTAATGTGAATGTGAATGCAAATTAGATACTTTTGATTGCTTGAAATAAAGTCAGCAAAATCCAAGCTTCAAAAAGCAAATTGTGTGGATTTAACTACCTGAGTGCCACAGAAAGATTATTGTTCATACAATATTTCCATATGAAAGAAGGAAATGAAGCTAATTTGGCTAATTCTAGGGCAAGCTGCCCTAGATAATTTGAAGATAAATGGTACACTTTCTCTGGCTTTTTTTTTTTTTTTTTTCCCTGTTTGGTTTCTTGATCCTGGTTTGTCTAACCTTTTACTTCTACTCTCTGCTGATTTTGTCACTCTCACTTTTAGATGTGATATAGCTTTCTACAAACGTGCTGGTTTTGAGATAAAGTGACACAACTGGTGCTGGCTGTAATTAGCAGCCATTGGGAACTTCTTAACTTATAAAGTATGATTTAGCAGATAATGTTTAAGGGCTTCAAATGTCTTCTGGCTCAGCCAAATAAAGGGAGAAGATCAGAGGTTGCCCTAAACCTTGGAAATGCTGGTGTAACTTAGTTCAGCAGCACACATTTTGCACCCAGCTTTTCTGTGCTGTGACCAGTGGAAAAACTGGAGAGTAGCATTTTCTCCATGAGCCACTACCCTTCACATAAAAGCAGTAAGTTACTCTTGGTAAGAGGGAAAATTAAGGGAGTTGCCTACCACCGAGCATCTGGCATGGCTTGCCCCCATGTAGCAGCTATGTCATACCCTCACTGTCACCTGCAATTTGCAGATTGTAGGAGCTGCTGCCAGGAGCTCTTGAGAGATGGGTGCCAAAGAAGCTACTTAGTTTGGAGTAACACTAGCCAAGCGGGAGCCTGGGTGTTAAGACATATCTACTCCTACTCCATTTCCTGCTTGTTCATCTTAGAGGAAAATCTTAGGGTCTACCAGAAGAATCAAGAGGTGACTTTTTTCACCATACCTCCTGATCAATACCCTTTCCCTGTCAGACCATCTTTCCCTCATCTGGGGTCATCAACTATATTCCAAACTGCTGCCCACTTGCAATGAAAGCAGCTCTTTAGCTCCCCTCACAGCCAGAATTGCCTTGCACCCTCAGACATCTCAGCTGTTTACCCCTCTAAACGTGATCACATCCACACCCATTTACTGCTGTTCTGCAGCTGTTCTAAGTACTCCCCGATGCCTTCCTACCACATCTGGAGGTCTTCTTAGTGCACTTGCAGCCTATGCCATTTTTTAGCATTCTTCCCATACTCGGGGCACATGGTTACACTAAGCCAAACCACTACAAGACCCGCCCCGTTGCATTACATTCTCCTTATTGCCATAACTTGGGGAAGGGTGTAGTGATCCTACCCTACATTTTAAGGAAAGAGGAAAATAACTAAATGAGCTCATTTACATGTTTGCCAATCACTTGCCAATTTGCAAATATGTGAATTAGCACATTCTGAAATTTGCATAAATTCACACATAGAACTGTGCAAGACTTGGCAGCTATGAAACAAAAAACAAAAAAAAAACCCGAAAAACAAAACAAAACCATGAAAAAAGAATAAAAGAAAAAATGTATTAATGGCTGTGCAAAAAGGAAAGGAAAACAGTTCCAGAATATCAATTTCTTTGTGTTTATATGAAGAATGAGGAAATGGCTTTTGATCCTAAGATTGCTTGTCAGATAAATAACTGGGAAAACCAGAAACAATTCCGTTAGTATCAGTGGTAAACATTTATATAAGTCCTGAAACTGGGCTTAATGATTCAAAACATTGACTTGGGCCCTCTTCTTTCTTGGAAAACCATAAAAAACAGTTTCAATGACTAGGGAGAAAAATTGTTGCAAAAAGAAAAATGCAGTACCTAGGCATTGGCTAGTGTTAGCAAAGTGTTTTGGGGGATTTTCTATCTTCTACACTATGTGTTTCACACCAGCATTACTCCCCCCTGGCTGTGCACTTCCACTCTGACAATTATACTGATTAAAGGAAATGATGTTTTTAACTCATGGCTGTGATAAAACTTAAATTGAGCCTGAAGGACTTCCTGGACCACTGATGTTGCGCTCATGTTCATATGTGGGGCTTAGCTAGCAAGGTCACTGAGCTCAGGCTGCAGCCTGACTTGTAGTTTTTGTTCAGAGGAATCAAGGTAGCAAACAGGTGTGTGGTGTTTGCAGCTAGATTACTTCAGCTAGCAAACGGTCTTGTTTGGGACCACATCTTCCTTTATTTTCAAAACTGTGTAGCAGCTTGAATTGGCAGCAGCACCTTCTTTAAAGGATGGTAACTCTCAAGTATGTGTTTGCATCCTCACTTTATTTGAGGGAAGGCTGCTTGCAGTTGGACAGCTAATGCATAATCCTCATTGTCTTTTCCTTCCCAAGTGCTGCTGTCTCCAACTAGTTATCTCTCAGCAGAGAAAATTGGCCAACAATGTCAGTGAACATTAATGACTTGGTCAGTGCCAGTTATTTTATTAGGAGAGATGTAGTCACCGTTGGATAGTCATAGCAAGGAATTATGTATGGCACATAAGGAGTAGATGATGGTATTTTATGCTCACAGAATTGTAATTATTGACAGTATATTCTGCTTTACCTGCAAAGGTTGGATTAATAGCTACTAAAAAAGTATACAGTCACCCTCAAAAAGTAATAAGCACTTTGCTAGTCCCACATCCTGTTATTGTTACACAAACTGCTCCCTTCATAAGTGGTTCTGACATACGTTTTCTGCAGATTTTTACAAGTTGAAATTTTAAAGGGCAGAGCTGTGTACAATGCAGTGATCTAATATCTGTGCAAAGGCTGACAGAGGCCTTGTCCTAGGTTACAATATAGATGTATTTAAGTATACTATTACCACCAGCTGTGGGCCATTAGCTGTTATCTCCTGCTATGATCCACCCCTGATAACGGACAATGGGCCATCAAGAAACCACTGCATGGCTCGTGGACTTAATCTCATCCTATTGTGAGATGCTCCACCCAGGAGGGAGGAGCCAAGCATTCCCACCTGGATATAACCTGGCCTTGGAATTGCCTAAGGCAGATCTTACCTATGGGACTCCCAGAGGATAAAAGCTACACCACTGGACCTTAGGGTGGAGACCGGACTCTTCTACAGGATCACTGCTTCAACAGGACCACTTCATCCGGACTGCTACCAACATCCTGACCGACAGGGTGCCAGGTTGTATCTGACTTTGTCGGTGCTTTTCCTTGTATTATTTCACTTATTTCTAATTTTTCCTATTAAATTTTAATCCTGACTTGTGATCTCCCACTGGTTTGTTTTCAAACTAAAACAAGCCTCTTCTTGAAAATGCCTTTATATAAGCAGTTTCTTTTTGACTGGAGCAAAAATGGTAGGTTTGGCTGGAATTTTTTGAACTCTAAAAGCAAGACAGAAAAATAAAGGAAGTAAAAGTAAAATTGCCTTGATTTTGCCAAATTGCATTATTTTATTGAGAGGTGGGGTTTTTGTTTGTTTTTTGTTTGGTTGGGGGTTTTTTTGCATTATAAAAATCAAATAATACTTTGGAAAATTTAGGAAAGCAGAAGATCTATTAAATATTGCAGGTTCAATTTTAAAATTCAACTGAAGCATCTTCATTCTGAAATGCCTTGATACCACACATTAAGGAACTTTGCTAAAGTTTTTTGGACCATTGCTTGCGCTAGAGAAATACAGTTGCAATGAGTTAGTCCCTTGTTACTCCTGTTAAAAAGGTAACTGGACTGCAACTGGACTTTCTATTAGGAAGAATGGGATGGTATGACACGTGGGGAAAACTAGTAATTCCAAAATAGCTGGAAAGATTTGCAGCCCTCAAAGACTTGCAGGTTCTTCCCTCCCTGATTTAAATGTCATACTCCACACTGAATATGTTTAGACAGTAGTGTCACTGACTACTTTGTAGACCTCAGTAATTCATCTAGTAATGCTCCCCTTAATGTGGATGACACAACTGGAAATCTGTCCAGGTATAGACAACTTTATCAAGCAGAGAAACATAATCCTTCTGTCCTGCAGTGACACATTACTTATCTGACATTCTTCTTATGTTTCGTCTTGTGACAGTTGGGAACTATTTTAGTTTTTCTCATTTTACATACTTTCAAGTCATGGTTAGATAAGAGAATTCTGTTGTTACTTCCCTTCCTTAAATTCCAGGAAAACGGAGCTTAGATTAGCTTTTTAAAGATCATTTCATTTCCTTAGTGGGTCTGTTTGATTCTTCAGATCTGTGAAGTCATAGGCAGAAGTTGAAATGGTTTTATTTGCATTCAAGAAAATATATCCACTTTGTACTAAGCAAGTGGTTTACATGTGTAAGACCAAAGTATGCACAGCCTCATCTGCCACAGCAATGATGACGGGGTTCCTGTACTGTCAGCAGCACCTGGTGATATTCACATGCACGATCTACTTTGTAGACAGACAGGCCCCAAAGTTTTGGCAATTTCAAGTATTCTTAACCCGAAGCAGAGAGGAGCTGAAAGGGTGAAATACCCTGCCAGAATAGGAATATGTTATGCAAAACTATTCATGTAAATATTTGTGTTTGGGGTGGTATTGCTTCGGGCAATTTGCTCTTGTATATGTTTTATTTCTGATTCTCTGAAAACAGGCAGATGAGGGGCCTGAGAAGGATGATATGCAAAGTCCTGCCTTGCTCCAGACTTCTCAGGTGGTCTGAAGCATGTAAGTTATCTCCTCTGAGACTCTGCTGACCACTTGTCTAAGAAAAATATAGTGCATAAAGATAAATCTTTTAGAGGTTGTGGAGACTCAGAAATGTTATCTCGGAGGTGATGTGTGTTAAAACTATTGCAGAAAAAAGTGCAACTGGCCAAGGTTTATACATAATCTCCAGACCCTTCAAGTAGATAGGGTGACTTTAGATAAAGATTTTTCATCCAGTTTCTCTAGCAAATAGGTGCCAGCGAGTCTATCTATGCATGCAGGTTCTAAGACTTCACTGCCTCTCTAGGCTTTTTGAATTAAAATACAGGATAGTTGTTTTACCTTTAGGACTAGTAAGTGTCCTCTCTGCTTGTGGTGCACATAGCAGGCATGGAGCAATCACTTTAAATAACAATTTTGAAAAATCCAATATGTAATCTTACCTGTGAGATAAAATAGGTGTTGGGGGTTAGGATTTTTCCTTTTGTTTCTTTCCCTCATGGAATTTTGTCCCATATCTTGCTAGGAAACAATTACTACTGATACATAAGAAAACAAAAGATGTAGCTGGGTGTCAAAACGTTCCATTGAAATGGCCCTGGCTGGGGGTGGGTTGCAATGGATAACAGGACAGAAAAGGTGAGGGGGCTACCCCAGAGGTTTGGGGCTGGGTTTTTGGTCAGTTCGGTTTCTGAGTTTGGAGGAGGAAGGAGCTGTTTGCTGTTTTCCCTGCCACCTGACCGCTTGGAGCTCAGAACCAGCGTATGTGGTGCCAAAACATCGGGATCAGCTCCCGCCAGACTCTCTTGCCTGCAGCATGTTGCCGCGGCCACTCCTGTGTGTCGCATTCCAAGATCCCGGTCTGCTGTGATTTTCCTGCACTACAAGTCTGCTTAATTCTTTGTTTGTTTCCCGGCCGTTTGTGGGGGAGGATCCGGAGCCAGTGTGTGGGGTGTCACGGTAGCCTGGCAATCGTGACCACCTGCCACCCATGACTTCCCATATGGGCCAAGCTGCCATTAATTGTGTGGTCTCTGAGCTCGCACCGGAGCGCCCCCTGCAGCTGCGGGGGAATCATCACACCAGCCCCGCCTGGCCGAGAGGCAACAGCGCCCCTGCCGCCTGTGGCCATAACTACAGCAAAGAGGAAATTGCTTAAGGAGCAGGAAGAGACTGTTTATTGGATTTTCTGGGGTTTTTTGTTTGTTCTTGCTGCCATTGTTGCTGTTTGTTTGCCTTGTTATACACATACATACTAGTAAAGAACTGTTAATCCTTTTTTCAATGTCTTTGCCTGAAAGCCCCTTAATTTCAAAGTTAAAATAATCTGGAGAGAAGGGGGTCATATTTTCCATTCCAAGGGAGATTCCCACCTTCCTTGGCAGACACCTGTCTTTCAAACCAAGACAATAGGGTACCGTTCTGCTGAGACACAAAATTTCCTTGTATGAAGACATTACCCTTGCTGAGCATGGGCATACTGGATAATCAAGAAGGAAACTGACTAAGTGGATTTAGATTAACATCTTCCCAGCAAATGTTTGGAGGTAGTTTTCAGGTATCTTCTGTGCTCATACTCCCAGCTGAGGATGTTTAGGAAAAGAAGAAAAAGTCATGAGTAATCAACCAGTGATTTTTTTTTTTTTTTTTTTTCCCTATAGCAGGAGCAAAGAGCAGGGGTTGAACAGTGGAAGAGTCTCAAAGCCATGTGAGACCATGCCAGAGCATAGGAGCCAAACAGAAAGGTTGACCTGAGGCAGGCAGCCTGAGAGAACCCTTTTAGTGGGGTTCCTGAGAGTGAAAAGTCTGTGAGGCCAGGAAAATGTTCATCATTAGCATTTCTTAGAAAGCAAAGGAGAGTGAGTCTACTTTGCATTTTTTACCCATATCCTGACCCACTGAACAATTTGGGTGCTGAAAGCAGGAGCTCCAGGCTGGGGTAATGGTCACGTTATCTCCCCTTTCTCTGCTGTGCCGCACAATGGACCACTATGATCCAGGCCTGGCACTTGGGGTCTGTCAAAACCCCTGCCTGTAAGGCTTCTGTAATAGCAGATGTGCAATGCCGGACTTCAGACGACTCTTCACTCTCTCTTTATTTTTTCTGCTTCATCTTGTCAGAGAAATAAAAGACTGTATATCAAACACAACAAAGCACTTAAACACATCTTTCAAATAGTTTTGCATATTTAATAAGGAGTTTCACAATGTCTATCACCACAAGAACATTTTTAATAATGTTTTCTTCTTTTGTATTTCAATGCTGGTACTTCCTGTCTTGCTCACAATTAGAGAAAATAAGGGTAAGAAATGTGAAAGATTATATTTGATTGTTTTCTGCTATTACAAAGGTATATGATCTGATTTGTTTCAAGTTTAAATAAAATTTTGTACCATTTCTTATTTAACAGTATTGTTATGCCTTTTCTGAATTAATTCATCCTGTAGGCAGATTTGGTCTTTGGATCTATCTTGATTGCTTTTTAACCCACTTGTAGAACATAAATACTCTAATGATGCACTGTTTTTTTGAACAGTTGCCTATATTCTAGAGATCCTCAGAGTTTATGCTCTCTGGTCTCTGGAATTAATGTTCACACTTTGCTTGATCTCTCTGTATCCAGATTGGACTAAGCAATGACAAAAGTTCTGATACAAAAGATGCATTCCCTTTAGTATTTAAATTGCATGTCTAACCATGCAGTGAAGTGCTGAACTGACATGATGCATAGTTCACAGGCATCAAGCTGTGGGAACTTCATTTTATAAGAAGGGGAAGTCTAGCATGTTTTCTTGACAGAAATACTTGCACGTGTGCTGTGCAGTAAGTGGACAGTATTGGAAGGACTTCAAATACATTGCATGTATGCAGACAGTCTCTGTGGTAAAAATCACAAGAGTGTATGTGGTACATATCCTGGAAGTGGCAGATTCAGTATACGTGGACTATAAGATTTATCCATACTTATCTACTACTCTTCAACAGGCACATATTAGGACAAAAGTGTGTATTTCACTCAGTAGGAAAAGACAGGTCTGAGGGACACCAAAACCAGAATAGCTTTATATAAACACCAGGTGTAGGTTTTTTATTTGCAGATAACATAACAACTTATGAGTGACACTTAAGATTGTTTATTGAGTGAAAGTGCCTTTTATATCTTTGATGAAACCAACAGAATAACCATGTGGAGACATGTGAAAAATTAAAAGAAACTTTGTTCGTTCTGCTCCACTCCATGTACCTAGAATTGTATCTGTGCATCTCTGTAACTTTACAGTCTTTTAAATGCAGATAGAACAAATGCCAAATGAAAAACTGCTGGCATCCTCAGTGAAAACATAGGATGCAGCAGCCTGAAAGAGTTTCTGTAAATCTTTTGTGTAAATGGTGGCACTGATATCTCAAGAATCAGAGATGGTTAATAATGTACCCAGACAGTTACAAAGAAAGTAAATGAGGTTGTAAAACAGGGTCTTGACTTACCAGAAAATTAAAAACTAGACCTCACAGCGTCAAAGGGAGGGGAAGGATTGTATTGCTTAGTTTAGGTCTAGGGTTTTACAGAAGAGTTTGGGGAAAAAAAATACGCTACTGATAGTGGACAGACCTCAAACACGTTTGGCAGAGATAAGAAAAAAGTAACAAGGCCAACTCAGTAACTGTGTTGAAATCGGTCCCAGCTAGGTCAAAGGTAACTCCAGCACGGTGAGATTGTGACCCCTGACTGAAGAAACCCATGGGCACAAGACAATCACTGATCATGCAGGGTAGTTAGAATGAGAAGCAAGAGAATCATTGTCTTGGTTTGAAAGACAGGTGTCTGCGAAGGAAGGCAGGAATCTCCCTTCCCTCCAAATTACTATAGTTTTGAAATTAAGGGGCTTTCAGGCAAAAATATGAGAAACAGGAATAACAGTTCTTTACTAGTATATATATATGTATGTAACAATGCAAACAAACAACAATAGCTATGGCAGTAACAACAAACAGAACCAGGAACCCAGTGACAGCCTCCTCGGCTGTCAGGCCCTTTCCCCTTTGGTGCAGTTCTGGTCACAGCCGGCAGGAGCGCTGGCAGCTCCCGGCGAGCAGGGCAGGTGCGATGGTTCCCACGCGGCTGCAGGGGGCGCTCTGGAGCGAGCTCGGGGAGCACATGGTAATGGTGGCTTGGCTGAGCTGGGAAGGGATGGAAGAAAGGCTTGCTTTACAAACCCACAGAGGCAGCTGATCCCGGTGCCTCGGTAGGACCCTCGGGAGGGAGCGGCAAGCAGGAGCAACAGGAATGAGCAAAATCCTTGGGTGGTAGACGCGATGTAGCAAACTCCACAGCTCTAGTGGGAACCCCAGGTGGTCTCAGCAGGCAGGGCGTGTGGGGCTACAGTGTAGCGAAGGCTCAGAGCAGTGGCAAAGGAACGGCAGGGGGTGGGGCAGCAGCGGCCCGGCTCCCTGTGGGGCAGGGAAAGGCGGGCTCAGGATCCCGGGGTTTTCCTCTGAGGCGCCCGAGCAGATGGTGAAAAAGTCCCTCTTTTAGTGAGGTAGGATGTTAAATAGGTTCCCAGTGCAACAGCCACTCCAGCAAGCAGAGCTCCACTCACGGTAGAAGGAAGGCAGCAGAAGGCAGAAGCCCGCAGTGGTGGTCAATTCTCCCCACAGTGACCGCAGCGTCTCTCCCCTCTGAATGCTGAGAGAGCACAAGAGAGCTAGGGGCTCTACCCAACCCCTTTTCCTCTGTCCAAATCTTGGAGCATCTCTGCCCTACAGGAGAAAATTCCAGGTATAAGAGAGTAGCCAGCTGGACCCCTCCCCCATGCTGTGGCCAGGTCTTTTGTCCCTCTTAAGTATCCAGTTGTTATTGTCTCCTAGCAACACATATAGGGGAGAATTCCTTAAGAGAAAAAAACCCCAAACAAACAAAAACAAAAGGGGAAACTCCTAAAAGCCCAACAATCATTTAACCAGTAGAAGGAAGAGTACTGATTAACAAGGGAATTAAGAAACTTGCAACTGGTATACCATGATTCCTTTGTTTTCTAAACTGTATACATAAAGTAAAATTTTGAGAATCAATGTGCTGTCTTTGTGGATTTACCACCTAGCACCAATCTTTGAGCAAACAATAAATAAACAAATACCTCAGCTCTGTGTATGAGATTGGCTTACTGCACACTGGGTGATTAATCCTGCTTTTAGGGACAACAGTGCTACTTCTGGAATTGCTATATGACTTTCTGAGATACTTGCTCCAACTGTGAACAAGCTCAGACCAGGTCAGGCCAGGCTGCTACAGTGCCGGAAGAGATGTGGAAGTGTCATGGGCTGTGCTTCGAGGAGCCTTGCAACAGAATGGGAGACAGCTGTCAATGGGAGATAAGTTGCACCTTGCAGTGCAAGAAAAAAAGGAATTTTTTCTGCTCCAATGAGCTTGTGTTCAGAGGTAAGACATTTATCATGACGAAGAGCAAGCAGAAGGACTGATGAGATGACTGACTGTTCTAGACAGAGCTGGAAAGTCAGGATGAACACTTCTAGTTTCCTCTCATAGGTTAGAAATGCAGAAGGAAAAATAACATTGTTCTTGTGCTAGATTTTTTTATCCCAGAAGAAAGCCAGAGAATCAAACTCTCATTTCTGTACTCCAGCCCTTCAAAATGGTTTCTGTACCAAATAAGTATTGCAGGGGAAATTACTGTTTCCAGACAGTATTAGTCCCTTATGATTCTGCTGTGCTCTAAGGTAAATATGTTGTTAATACTTAATATCCTGTTTTGTTACGTTCTGTAAATATTGGGTATAGAGGGAGATAAGATAGAATTGAGCTACAGGCTGTTGGATGCGCCTGCAGAATGCCATGGCAGCACAGAGAAACTTGTCTCCACCTGACCTTGGGGAGAAGAAATGCCACATGGCAGATGCCCTATGGAAAGGAGCCTGCCGGAGCCTGCCTGAGGAGTGAACAGCATGTGATCACCTCCATACAAGGACAATAAAGTGTGTTGCTGACATGGCAATGTGTGATAGGTTTCTCAGTGAAAAATACCATATAAGTAAATACTGTGTCTTGAAGAAGTGTACAAAACTAGCTTGTTTCTCGTAATAAACATCTCAGTATCCCTGCCAACCAGAGTCTGTGCATCAGTCGTTACAAATTGTACCCTGAATCAGGGACTTGATAGGCACCTAGCAGTTTTACCAGTGATGACGCTCGGCTGAACTCTAAGGGGGCTGAAACGAAGCCTGTGGTGTGCCAATAGACCTTTCTGCAGGACGGAAGGTAAGCAGCCAAGAACTATGGGGAATGGTGTATCCAAGGAACAAAAGGATGTCCCAGATACGATGAAACCGATTTTGAAAAAACATGGCAGGAAAGTTGAATCTGCAGATTTGAACAGACCCTTGTTATGGGCTAAAGACTGTGATCGAACTTTTAAATAGTACCAATGTTTTTGACCCTTGGACATGGGACGCTTTAGGGGATGCTTTGTGGGACCAAGCTATGCGGGGCAACAGTGTGCTGGAAGAGCTTTTGTGTCCGTGGTGAACAGGATGCAAGGTGCTCATGGCACACGCAGCACCCGGAGAGTGGAAAAAGAAGGACGCTTCTGCCACCTCAGCAGCCGTGCCGGCCCCTTCTGTGCCACCACTGAGTGAAACACAAGGCTCTCATCATAAGCTTGTCGGGGCTGTGGGAGAAGAACTGGCAGATGGCCCCTGGTCCCTCCATCCGTTTGATCCTGGGGGAGAGCCTGATCTTTTCCCGCCCAATCTGAATGATCAATGGGCAGTGGGGAGAAAACAAGCTGCCACAGAGGGGGATGCGGATTTAATAGAGCTCGTGCTGCCCCACGCCATGCGGGATCAGCTGGAGCATTGCCGCAGTGAGTGGCGGGAGCTGGGGGAGCCCGTCTCAGCAGCGTATTCCCTCTCCACCGCCCACTGAGAGAGTGTAGTGGCGGCGGCGGCAGCAGCAGCAGTGACGGGGAGCATGCAGGGCTGCATGGCCCCGTGCCGCAGCAGCAGCACTGAGCATATGGCACAGGCAGGGGACAGCGGCGAGTGGCAGGCCGGCATCACAGTGGGTCCAGCGGGGCGAGCACGGCTCTCTGCATGTGGGAAGTGAGGAGGCAAGCCAGGGAGTCCAGAAGCACTGGTGAGCAGCTGGTGGCACGGTCCTGCCATGGATTGCTGCCTCCGGCAGACCCTCGTGAGCTGATGCTGTGCTGGAGAAGAGGTGGCCCCTTTCTCAGGAGGGGCTGAGGCTTTTGCGCAGGCTTTTGCGGGAGCAGTCGCGGGCTGGACGTGTCATTCCTGGGCTGGTCCATGGAACTGTCCTGTTTTCGTTGTTCAGAAGGCAAGTGGAGGATGGCGATTGCAGCATGATCTTGGGAGGATCAGTGATGTTATTGTGCCTATGGGAGCCTTACAGCCAGGGCTGCCATCTCCTGCGATGTTGCCACTATCTTGGACCCTCATTGTCATGGATCTCAGGGACTATTTTTTTACCATACCACCTTGTGACTCCCTTGTTATTTTAGAATGGATTTTTTTGTTGCATCAATTTGGAAAAAACGTTATTTCCCACATAGAACTGATTTCACTGTCAATACAGAGAGGTTGACAGTGCCTGCTGCAATTTCATGGTGCTGATCCCTCTATTATCTACTTACCCATGTGTAGCAGGTTTGGTTTGTTAACCAGGCAGAAACACTAATTAATGTAGTGGTTTAGTTCGCATTTCTTATTTTCTGTGAGATAGGAGATTTGAAGAAATGCACAGCAGGCTCAAACTTAAAGAATATGAAAAGAAGTTCATTACTAACAGAGTTAAGAGTAAGAAGAAATAATAAGAGATTAAGATAAAACCCCCTTTTCCTCCAGCACTGCCCTCTGTTTCCTCCAGCACCCCCCTCCTTTTACCCAACTCGCACAAATAATAACAAGACATGGGATTTGGTCAGCATTCACAGTTCTTAAAAGTCCCTCTCTATTATTTGAGGAAATAGAGGTCTCTTTTGTGTCTCGTGGTTTCCCAAACTGTAGCAGCTAACAGCCCCCACCCGGAAATCTGCTGCCGTAAAAAAATGTCTCTCCCATGGAAAGAAATCATAGTCTCTTCCACACTGTCCCATGGGCCACACATGGGGTATTCTCTTTTAAGGACAGATAAAATTCCAGCCTGAAAACAACAGCTCTCTTCTTTACAGAAAATTTTGAAAGTCTCTCACAATCTCTCACAGCTCCTGGGTAACCTGGTGTGGTCACCTTTGTTTCTCTCACAGGCTGCACACAGAATTCTCATCCCCTCACGTCTTTAAATGGATTAAAGAGAAAAACAGATATTACAGTTTTTACCACAGTCTGCAAAAAGCAGGTTTAAGCTGTGTGCGGAAGGCGTGACTCCGCCCTCTTTTCCCCACTGCCATCTTCAGCTTCACTCACTTTTTCTGTCACCCTGAAGATGCCATGATGATGAATAATCTTCATTGCTCGGGCTTTATGATGGAGAAAGCCTCGCTCCCTTTATGCTGCTCGTTACTTGATGCTATTTTACAGTTCAGTATAGGCTGAGTTGGTTGTAGAAAAGTTCTATCAGTTCCCGCTGGATCTTCGCAGCCACGGGGGGGTGGGGGAGGGGGCGGTTTCCTCCGCAGCTGCTTCAGGTGGAATCAGCTATGCAGCCGTTATGATTGTTCCTCAGCTGCCCGTGACCCTGAGGGGACTCTCCTGGGGCCGGGGAAGAGGAGGCCCGGGGCCGCTCCGAAGAGCGGAGCCCGGCCAAATTCCCCTCCCTCCCCACCGGGAGGTCCAAACCAAAAAAAAACCGTTGAGACACAGGCACTTCCTGTGTCTCCACAGGGCTTAAATATGTAAATTTCGATAAGCACTACTGGCTGAAAGGTCTGTCTGTCAACTCAGGTTCAACCCACGACACCATGATGCAAGATTATTTAGATTGGCTGCAGCAACACTCACGGGCTTTTCAGGTTGCCCTGCAAGGGTTTTCTGGTCAATTAAATATTCATTTTCCTTCTCATACTTTGTTAAGGAGCCTTCAGTATTGCCCCTGTAATGGCTGTGCTATGGATGCTCCTGTAATAATCCTGATTTGTAAACTGTCCTTTCAAGCTGAAATTACACAAAACCATTAACTCTTCTCTATACTGCATATTTTCATTTCCTATACATAGGCAGAAACATTCCCTTGTAATCGTAAGTTGTTTCCCAAGGTTCTGTCTGTTAAATCACTGTCTCCATTCATGGGAAGGAGATGTGTATTGTTACCAGTTATTGGGTCTTTTGAACTGTCCCCCTGTTCATAGGGAAGATAAGCTCTTGTGAAGTCATGTTCCCAACTGATATTAATAGAGGTTTGCTTGTAGGTATTTTAGGGAAACCCTCCCAATCAAGGCTTAGGCCCTGGCCAAACCCTGGCCCTGGCTGGTTGGGAAGCATACCATCAAACCCAGGTGTTTCTGCACTAAAAATGTAATCAAGTCACCTTGACTTGCTGATTTGGTCTTACAAAAGCTGGACGCCCCTTTCAAGGTAAGCCTGGAAACCTTGCCTGGGAAAGGTTTTCCAGGTCCTCGCTGTGAAATGGGGCTCCCCAGCAATTGTAGACTCTGGGTGACAGTAAAGTATTTAGGCAGTTGATGATACTACCTTGCTTATTTTTGCTTGGTGTTCACTTGTTGTTTTATTAGATGTATTATTTTACTGTTCACAGTAAGAGAAGTTACGTTACACATATTCCTGAATCTGGTTGGTTGAAATATGTTCATGTTACGATTTATATCTTTTCCACATGTATTTTTGCTTCTGCCCATTGAGGTGAACCTGAAAAAAACATTTAGCATTATTTTTTGTCCGCTTTTGCAGCCCTTGGTGTACCTGTCTCTGTGGAGACTGATAATGGGTCAGCCTATACATCCAAGTAGATGGCCAATTTTTTTCATTTCTGGGGGGTGCGCCATGTCATGGATATTCCACATTCCCTTACGGGTCAAGCAATTGTTGAATGGGCCCTTATCACTCTCAACTCCATGTTGTTAAAACAAAAAACAGGGAGTGCAGGGATGGGATGTCCCCCCCCCCCCCCCCCAAAAGACTGCAAAAAGCCTTCTATATTCTTAATTTTTTGAATTGTGTTCAGAATGACCTAACCGTCGTCCAACAGCACTTTAGTGGATCACAGTCTCACTTAGAAAAAGCTCAAGTACTTCTTAAGAATCTTGAAAGTGGAAAATGGGAAGGACTTTCCACTCTCAACTTTCTGTTGATAAACTGGAGGCAAGGATATGCTTGTGTTTCCACAGATTCTGGTCCACAATGGGTACTTGCAAGGTCTGACCAGACTTGGTTACTCTGGCTTCATCATCAGCTCATGGGGAAACTGAGGGAACAAGATGAATGGAGCTTATTTGGTTCGGGCAGTGGGTCAAACATGTTCTAATGTTGGGAGTATTTTATTTTGTGATTTTTGTTCATATGGTTGATCAGGCATTGAAAAACTTACAGTAGCACAGTTTGAAAACAAAAAAGGGGGAGCTGTAGAAGGAGATAAGATAGAATTGAGCTACAGGCTGTGGGAATGCCGTGGCAGCACAGAGAAGCTTGTCTCCGCCTGACCTCGGGGAGAAGAAATGCCACACGCAGACGGCCTACAGAGAGGAGCCGGCTGGAGCCTGCCCGAGGAGTGAACAGCGTGTGATCACCTCCATACAAGGTCATTAAGGTGTGTTGCTGACGTGGCAATGTGTTATAGGTCACTTAGTGATTAATACCATATAAGGAATTACTGTGTTGTCTCGGTTTGAGACATATTTAGAGGGAAACACTCTGGAAGGGATGTCTCCTCCACAGGAGACAGGTTTCAGCACTCCCTCCCCCCACCAATATGAAAGGAATTTCTTGGATGAAAGTGAAAAAACCTATTTATTTAACAAGCAGAGTGCCAGCACAGGGCATAGGAAAAATATGAGTAATGTCAGATAATAAACCTCCTCTCTGCAGAAAAAGCTAGTGGATTTACAGTTCCCTCTGTAGCTGGCTCAGCCCCTCCCGAGGTCCAAGGCCGGGATGCGGTGTCCCCGCAGCCTCCCTGTCGGTCAACAGGGTCCGATGATCTGGTTCTTGGATCACAGCTAGGCTGAACAGTTCCAGAAGAGGAAGAAGACATTACCAGAGGATTTCAATATCCTGGTATGGGAAAATTTCTTGCCTCAGCTAACAGGCTAGCTAAAAGCAGGAAGGTGCTCCCTGGGCTCTGCAGCGGTGAGAACGTGGGGGAGTGTGTGTGAGTCCTTGAACCCAAACTGCACTGAAGAATTCACCCGGCTTCTCTCCCCCCTCTTCTGGACCCAGCTTAAAGCTGCGGGACCCATTCCTCGGCATAAAGCAGACAATAGGGGAATACAGTATTATCATAAAATCACCCCAAGACACGTGTCTTGAAGAAGTGTATAAAACTAACTTGTTTCTCACAATAAACGTCTCAGTATCCTGCTGATCTGAGTCTGTGCATCAGTCATTACAATTGGGCAGCTATGGTGGCTTTCTAAACTCTACGAACAGGAATGGAATGCATCCCATCTCACTCTTGCTGTCTGGTGAGCCTGGCCCCCTTTGATATCAGTCATTTGGACAAATGAGTCCTATTCTAGACATCTGAGTTTCATGGACATAATCTTCCATTTTGATTTCATGTAAGCAACCTTGGTGGTTTTTACTTTTTTAGTATTCTATTCTTCCTTATTTTGAACTCTTACCACTAGGTAAATTCTCTCTCCCATGAGAAACTTTGTACTCCTCTATGCTGTTACTCACAAGAGAAAGTTTGAATTTTGTTATAAATGAATTTATATGTACTAGCTGAAATATATTTAACATACTTCTAATTCTTAAAGTGTTAAAATATTTGTTTGTATTGATGGATGAGTGAAAACTATAGATTTTTTTTCTCCCTCTAATTCCCCACATGCTGGAGAAGAAAAATCAAGCAAAGATGCTGCTTAACTTTAAGATCTTTTATGCATTTAGTTTCAGCACAACCTGTGTAGATGTTGTCAAGTCTTTTGCAAACTCATTGAATGAACAGCTTTGATTCTTAAAGATTCCCCTTGCTTCAGTAGCTGGAGCTATTGTGATACATGCTTTATAATGTAATACATTTATAAAGCATGTATTTTATGCAGCCCTAGATCTAGAGCATAATAGATCTAGAGCTCAAACTCTAGGAGTGAGCTTCCACTTTTTTTGGAATACACTTCGGGCTAATCTGTAACCTCCTTCCCTTGTGGGACTTTCCTGGGTGGAGAATGCAGCAGTGTCACTGCTGCTCATCTGCACTGCTGCTGCATCCTGTCTGGCTCTTGGTTTGAGGTTTTCCTGCAATGTCCTCCTTCCACACTGTTTAGAGTGTATGTCTTTTCTTGGCTGCACCATCCAAAAGTCCAGAGGTCCCTCTGTGACTGGAGCTCAGGTACCCTAGAAAAGGTAGAACTATGGCTTCCAGTTTGAAATGTATGCACGTTAAGGGGCAATCTCTGAGCAGCAGAGGCACTAACGGTGGGAAATCATAATTTCTTGTGTGTCACAGTGGCCATTTATGTTTTGTGAAAAAGTGTCCCTACATAATTGATTTTAAGTATTGGGGGAATACGTACAGATTTTTATAATTTTATAATAATTTATCAGCCTCTCTCCCACAGTCCTGTGGTGGCTGGCTGATCTAAAAGTACACAAACAACAAGACAGCAATGAACAGAAATGTCGCCCTGGGTTCTGCAGTGTTTCGATGTTTTTATTTCTGTGATAGAATTTCTCATGCATTTTTCTATAAACATAGTCCTTGTTTTCCTAACCGGCCTATATTGTTTTGAATTCCTGTATTGTTTTGAATTCCTTTCTCCTAAGGCGGAGAAAGGTGATAGACTGTGTCAGTGTCCTGTGGAATTGGAGAGGTGGTAACCTCATCTTCCGATCCACGGTTGTCTTGAGAAACATATAAAAATGACTGAATAAAGAAGGGCAGGGGCGTTTCCTGCCTGGTGGTCCTATCCTGACTGCTTGAGTCTGTGTGATTCTTTCGTGCTCAAGTGCGACACAGAAATATTTTCAAGAGCAGATGGGATGTACCTTCAGAACCAGGATTGTCCCAGTGAAACTGGGACATCTGGCAATCTTAAAAAAACTCCAACTAGATGAAATAAAAATTATTACATCGAGGAACAGAAAAATATGTCTTCACATTGATTAGCAGGCAAAGTAATTAATCTTCAACTCCCCTTTCAGTCCTTGGTGTAAATCAAGGAGAAATAGGGATATTGTTTTCAGACTTAGAAAGGATATTTCACATCCTTTCCTCCCTCTTTCGTGTTGCCCTCAATAACAATCTCTGTGGCACTTATAAACAAAATCTGTCCCTTGCTGTCCTTGTTGCTGGGTCCAATCAAAGTTTTACCATTGTCTTTCAGGTGCTTTGGATCAAACTCAACCCTATCTTTGCTGAGTGCGTTATTGTGCAGGACACCGCCTGTCCACAGACCAGTTTGCAACGGAATTTCTTTCCTGGCCAACATATATTGGCCTTCTCAAAACACCAGACAGACAAGGTAGCATATCCAACTGGTCTCTTTCAAGTGTGGGAGAGCCACATGTACACTGGATCTACAATAAAAATATTGTAGCGTTTTTCCTATGTTGTTTTTTACTGCATTATACTACTATGAAGTAAAATGTTACATAGCTACATAAATACAGTTAGACTCAATGATCTTAAAGGTGTTTTCCAACTGTCCTAGGTTACAATATAAGATGTATTCTATCACCATCTTCATAAACAGGTGGGGCAGTGTTTGTTATCTGCTACCATGACTCACCCTTGATAACTCCCTCCGGGGGTTATCTCCTGTGAATGGGCCCATCAATGCCTTGCCTCGTGACTCACCATCCCATTGTGAGATGCTCCGCCCAGGAGGAGGAGCTGAGAGTTCCCATCTGTATGTAATCGGAGGTTTGGAATAGCACAAACAGCCCTTACCTACGGGATTCACGGAGGACTAGAGCTACACCACTGGACCTTCAGGTGAAGACCAGACTCTTTTCAACAGGACCACTTCATCTAGACTGCTACCAACACCCTGACCGACAGGGTGCCAGGTTGTATTCTGACTCTGTCAGTGTTATTTCTTTCCTTCTTCATACTATTGCATTTATTTTTACTTTTCCCTATTAAATTGTATTTCTGACTTGGAGTCTCTCACTGGTTTGCTCTCCAACCTCTACACCAACCTAAATGATTCTATGATTCTGTCTCTGTAGTTTCATATGCGTCATCTAGTCTCATGATAGGTTTTGGGGTAGGAAGTTCAAAAAATTGCTAAGCGTGAAAGACAGGGGCAATTGATCTCTCTGTTCAGGATGTATTTTGCTAGAAAAGTGTGCTAGAACTACAAATGAAGTATAAAATGATGCTCCTCGCATTGCTAGGAAGTATTTAAATTTATACAGAAATTATTTCTACACACTTAGAAGACTGCATTCTTATAGACACGGTGTCTAGTGCAGTGCAGTCCTCACCTCTGCTGGGGTGTGGAAAAAAATAATGTGATGTTACAGATGATAAGCACTGTAATAATGTTAAACAGTACTGTTTTTTTACTGCACTTCATCAGCAGATAGCACAATGTATCTATATTGGAAATGTGTATTTTCAGTAAAGAGAAAAACTAAATAGTAGAGTTTGGCCAATGAGTGCTTGTATTTTAATGGCAGTTTGACAATGTAGATGGAAATGTTTCTCTAAGCATCTTTTCTAAGCATGCTTTTCTCTAAGCATCTGTTGGGGTTTTAGGAGTTCTCCTTTTGTTTTTCTTTTTCTCTTAAAGGAATTTTCCCATACTGTTGCTAAGGGACCTGGCCACAGGGGGAGGAGTCCCGCTGGATTGTCTTTTTGCTTGGGGCTTTCTCTTGTAGGGCGGAGTTGCCGCAAGATTTGAACTGGCAAAAAGGGGCTGGGTACAGCCCCTAGCTTCATGTTCTCCTGGCGTTCAGGGAAGAGAGGAGATCCCTTCCCCTCATGGTGGAGGGAATTCATCGCTGTTGCAGGTTCCTGCCTCCTGCTGCTTTCATTCTACCGTGAGTGGAGCCTGCTCGTTGGAGCAGCTATTGCATGGGGACCCTGTTTAATACCCCATCTCACTAAAGAGAAGGACCTTTTTCACCATCTGCTCCCGTACCTCAGGAAAAGCCATGAGATCTCAAGCCCACCTTTCCCTGCCTCACAGGGAGCCGGCCGAGACTGCCCTGCCTCCTCCGCTGTTCCCTTACCACTGCCGCAAGCCTTTGCCACGCTGCAGTGCCGCACCCCCTGCCTGCAGAGACATCCAGGGGCGTTCCCTGCAGCTCCAGAGTTTGATACATCTCGTCTGCCACCCGGGATTTTGTGTTGGTCCCTGCTATTCCAGCCTGCTGTTCCCGAAGGTCCGGCTGGGCACCAGGATCAGCTGCCCAGGGGGGTTTGTGAGGCAAAGCTTTTCATCCGCCTTTACCGTGTGCTCCCCGAGCTCACTCCGGAGCGCCCCCTGCAGCCGCAGGGGAACCATCGCACCTGCCCTGCTCACCGGGAGCCGCCAGCGCCCCTGCCGGCTGTGACCGGAACTGCACTGAAGGAGAAAGGGCCTGACAGCCGAG
>VZRV01004310.1:202594-243558 GCA_013398115.1 Falcunculus frontatus | reverse complement strand
GCCGGCGGCGGGAGCGCCCCGGGAGGCGCGGCCCGGCCGGCGGAGGAGGGAAGGAAGGAAGGGAAGCAGGGAGGCAGCGTTGGCCGGGCCCTGCTGGTGGGAGGGCGGGCGTCACTCGCGTCCCGCGGGCCGCCGTGCCTCGGCACTGCCCTGGCTCGGTTCGCTCTGGCTTTCTGCTAAAGGAGAAGTGGTGCTGTCCCTCCGGTGAGCCAGAACTCTGCATCCGCGCCTCCCAGTTTATTTAGGTGTGTCTGCCTCCGTTCTTTGAAATCCATTCTATGCTCAGTTGGGTTGGAAAACCCCAAGTCCAACCTTTGGCCAATCATCACCATGTCAGCTAGACCAGGGCACTGAGTGCCACATCCAGTCCTTTCTTAAACACCTCCAGGCGTGGTGACTCCACAGCCTCCCTGGGCAGCCCATTCCGATGTCTAAGCACCCCTTCTGTGAAGAGATTCTTCCTAATGTCTAGCCTAAACCTAAAGTTAAAGCTTTCTTAAATTATACCACATCCTGCTGGCCATTCTTGCTGTGAGGAAAGGTTTGAGTTGAAGACTTTAAGAACAAAACCTCCAGTGACGCTTCTAGGACCATGATATGGTCCTTGATAATATCTCAGATCTGGCCTATTTGGACTCTTCAGTTTTTTAGGTTGTAGGCAGCATCAGGACACAGTTTCTCCACAATTTTGGCTGTGGTAGGTGGACTGGGATCCTTGTTAATATAACACCATTTTCCTGAACTCGTCCAAATCTAGTGGAGTCTCCCTTACTGGAGATATTCAAGAATGGTCTGGGCACAGTCCTGTGCTGTGTGCTCTGGGATGGCCCTGCTGGAGCAGCGAGGTTGGACAAGATGACCCTCTGTGGTCCATTTCAGTCTGACCTGTTCTGTGAATTATATGTGCTGTATTTTCTGATCAGCAGGGAAATTACATCTCTCCTTTTTCTTACTTTCCATTGTTTTCAAATTAACAAGTTTCTCTTTTATTTTGCACTAAGTCTTGGTTGCAATCTCTGAAGAGAAGACATTCATGCTCTTCCGTTCCTCCTCTTGAGTGCTGCCTTGTCAAAACTGGTGACACTACAGATTAATAAGTGCTAACTCTTCTGCATATTTAGCAGTGGATGCATGACTGTTCAAAAATTCAAATGCAAAAAGTCTGTGCAGCTGACTTGTTCAGTGACTGAGTGGGTTGTCTTCCTCGAAAATGGGAAAAGCCTTGTGCTTCATAGGTCTTAATTATGCAAAATAATAGATGTGTTTTTAAAAAAATCAGAACATCGGGCAAATCAGAAGGTGCTTTCTATTAGAAATACTGAAAAATCAGTCATTTGAGTTCCTTTGTTGACTAATTTAGTCTAACTCAATTAGACTTGCTTTTGATTATTCTGTCATATTACCCATCACAAGCACTGAATACATCTGAAATCTGAACCTTTTTAGAAGGGTTTTTAAAATTATGACTTCTAAGGATTTTATGTTTTAGAAAGGTCCAGTTGCTGTAATATATTTATGTAAAACCAAAGCACAGGTAGAAGGATGTGGCTTTCCTGAAGTCTGGTATTTCAGCCACTTACTGTGCATATAGGATATCACTGTGTGCTGTATTTTACAGATTTTCAGCAAAATCTCAGCTTGCTAAAGAAGCCCTATTGTGTTAGTGATTGGAAGTGGTCAAAAGTGTGTCACCGTTCTGTAGAGGCACACAGCTTATTCCAGGCATTTTTTGTCTGCTCTTGGTCATTACTAACTTCACCAAAGTGAAGTGAACATCCCATTGTGCCGTTCTGCCTCTCATTTCTGCTGGTGATCTCATTTCCAGCTACGAGGTTTACGCTTTTTGTGACCAAATTTCACTTTACGTCTTAATCCCAGTCCTGCACCTTTACTGGGGTCAATAGCCTTGCTTTTAAAGGACACTGTATTGTTTTCCTCTGAAGGAGAACGGAAATGCTGTGGATAACTGAGCTGGAGTCGCACCTCTGAACTTCCTTCAGAGAGTTCAATTGCTTGCAATGAGCAGTGCCAAGAGAGTGGGAGAGTTAGTTCCAGACTGCTTTTGTGAAGACCTGCTAAAGGGTTTCTGATGCTTTTAGACATATTTATTGCTTGCAAAGTTTCTCAGTATATATGTTACTTACAATGGTTTTGTATGGCATTTTTAGACCTGCTGGAAGTGGTATGTTCTGATGGATGACGTGCCATGTAGTAAAGGTGTTCCCTACATGGCTTCATTATTGACAATTTTAAGAGTAGAAAACAGAATGTTTTGAGATGATATGAAGTCTTGGTAATCATGGTAATTACGTTCTTGGGTATTAGGAAATAATCAAGTTTCAAAACATTTTGTTTGCAGTCAATGTGAAATGGGGAAAAGAGAAATTCGATGGCGTGGAGCTGAACACTGACGAACCTCCAATGGTCTTCAAAGCCCAGTTATTTGCACTGACCGGAGTTCAGCCAGCTAGACAGAAGGTTATGGTTAAAGGAGGAACTCTGAAGGTAGAAATCAATTTTTTAAAATTATGTCTAACTGTATTATGTGTTAACATGAACAATGGCCATATTTTTGGGTGTTCCTCCAGAAGATCTTGGGTTTTATGTGTTAAACTGACTACACTTCTTCACTTATTTGTACAAAACACAGATTGGCGGGGGGCTTTTTTGTTACTTTTTAATGTTCAGAATCTGAATTAAGTTTTTTCTTTCTAGTTTGTTTAAGAGAAGTTTCTCTGGTGCTTCTCTGCTGGAGGCTTACCGGTGTAATGAGATACAGGCAACTTTGCTGCAAAAAGTTGTTTACATTTAAGCAGTGTTGAACAACGCATGAAGAACCTTATTGAAAACACAACTTGGCTGCTTTTTATTTTAGTCAGACAAGACTTGATAACATGTAAATAGTTAATATTGTGTAATCTTGGATGAAATATAATTGCATATTTGGAAATATGTGATTAATATTAATGAAAATACTTGCTGGTCTCTTGCTGCAAGATAATTAACTTATCTTTTATTTTATTTCATAGGATGATGACTGGGGGAACCTAAAAATAAAGAATGTAAGTTCTGAGCAGTAACTAAATTTTACTATTTTAATTTTTTATTTTGGCATTTAAAGAAAGACTTGAAAGTGCTTGCTGTTTCTGTTTGAATGGGCACTGCTTTCTTAAAAAGTCATACCTTGATGAAAAATATTTTTATAGGTGTCATATGTAAGCAGGCTTAGAAAGGTCTCACCATTGATTTATAAAAAACTTTTCTTTGGCATCAGTAGGGAAATCACACCATCTGTTCTGGAGTACTTGGGTGCATATATTTATTGATTTTGTTCAAGAAATGTTCTAGGTCAGAGCAGTGGTCCTTTTGTGCTGTCTGTGACCATAAAAATAAGTGATGTTATTTAGAGAGAGCTTGTGAGCCTGGGCACTGTCTGCAGACCCTTGTCCTTGCACATACCCAGCATGGACAAATGTGTTGGTGATGCTGAAGTTGCACCTCTGCCTATGTCCCTTTTTACCAACCTGCTGAAATGTGCTCTCCTGTGTTAAATAGCTGCTGTTTGTAAACAAAGCCATTAGTAATAGTAATTCATACCTTTGGCTAGTTCAAAAACAAAACAGGAAGTGAGTGTGTTTGTGTTGCTTGCCTGTATAATATTATGTCAGGGAATGCCACAGGTTTTTGTGTCATTTTCGTTACTGTGTGTCTCTTGTAGTATCTTGTAACATCTGTTACAGGTTTTACTCCAGTTCTTCATTGGGCAGAGTGAATTAGGTAGCATTGCTCTTATCCTTGTAATTAGTTTGCAGGCATCTGTTAGCAGCCTGTAGCTGCAGCTATTGTAGCAAAGTTATTCAGCAAAAATCCCGGTATGTAGTCTTCTTGTCTTTTTCTGCATACTGTTGTGCTAATAGCTGCCTTTATTCATTTTAATAATGTTATATACAAGTTCTAGGGATTTATTTACGCTGTCAGAGCAGTTTCTCTTCATTCTGTTGTTCATCCTTTTCCTTAGCACTGTATGTTTCAAGGCTCCAGATAGCAATTTTCTCCGCTTTTGACAGATCTAATTGTGTAGATGTGCTCCTGTTGAAGGCTAAAAGACTCCTTTTCATATTATGCAATTTCAGCAAGCATGGAAACTTGATTGTTTTTTTTTTCCCCCACCTTTACATGTTAGTTCTCATGCCTGAACTGATGTAGTAATTTAGGTTATTTTTCACTTTTCTGCTAGTTTAACTCAGAACTTGCCAGGCAAACTCACCAGCCTCACCAGATGTTTCAGTGGAAACATCTAGCATGGGTAATTCTGTGGAATTCTTCTCAATAGGCACTTCCTAGATATGAGGAATTAAGGTGTCAAGCTCTTTTGTGTCTAAAGTCACAATAGTGCTGTATTGGTTCTGTTAGACTAAGAGAAAGACTGTGTTTATTTTTGGGGAAATAACTGAAGTATGTTAAGAGCTTAAGGGTTTGAGTGGAAACAACTGTCCTTAAACGTTCATTGCTGGTTTTGCTGCGTTTCAAGGGGATGACCTTACTGATGATGGGTTCCGCAGACGCGCTTCCAGAAGAGCCCATTGCTCGACCCGTCTTCGTGGAGGACATGACAGAGGAGCAGTTGGCCTCGGCTGTAAGCGTATTTCCAACTTCAGTTTCTTGTAAACCTCCGAGTTATGGCAAGTTTTTAAATACTTGCAGTGGCTTGAAAGTGGATTTTGAAACTGGAATGCCTGCTTAGCATCTTCACCAAGAATCACAAATTTACACTGATGACCAAACTGGGGGCAGTGAAAAGAAGTCTGGGATTTAATTTAAAAGTCATACAATTAGTGCTGTTCTTTCCTTTGAGCAGGCAGCTTAGTAGATTTTCTAAAAATAGCATTGTTGATGTTTTTAAAAACATCAAAAGTTGTATTGCCCTTGCTGTATCAGTGTCCTGAACTTTGTCTAAACAAGGCCTCTCAGATATGCAAAATTACTTCCTGCCTCTATCATATCTGTGAGGAGAGACTAGGGTTTGTTTTGGGGCAGGGTATGTTTGGGGTTTTGTTTGTCCATGTTACTGGTATTAGGTCAACTTTGTGAAAAATGAAAGTAAGTTTGAGATTAGTAGACCAGATTACATGTTTTGCTTTATGGGAGTAAAGTCTGAAAGAGTATAATTAATCTATTATTTTCTTAATGAAGTAACTCCCGAGTTTCCTTTTTTAGAACTTGAAAGGCTTAATTTTCTCACCAGTCATTTGAACTGCAAGCTCTTTGTCATACTTAACAGTTGCATGATTGTTGTCAACTGTGCATGCAGAAAAGGAATTCTTTCATGCATGTCTGTATGAGAAAGGATCTGTAGTTTTGGGCTGGGTTTGTGCTTCAGCATTTAATGCTTTCCCGGCCACCTGCAGGTGAAGGATATTTATGTATTTTTGACTAGCCCCATACACAGACATTGAGATAACTGAGAGGCAAGCAAAGAGGTGATTCACTGTCAGATAACATTTTGAAAAAGTTGGTCACATTGAAATTTTGTTATACATCAAAATTCAATTTTCTGCACTGCATGCATTCACTTGTGGAATATGCTAAATGAGTTCTCTCTTCCTAAAATCATCTCTTGGTGTTGGTATGCAGTACTACTTCAGTTTCATTAAACTATGTATTTTTCCTTGACAAATACCTAAGTATTCAGGGTTAAAAAAAAAGAAAAAGAAAAAGAAAAATTCTATTACATGGTGGTTTATAGTTATTTCTGAAATGGGTTAGTTTAACTATTAGTTGGCCTTCACATTGGTCAAAACTTTAGAAATTCACAAGTTGTCTGAAAAGATCAAGTTAATGATCTGTTGCAAACTTCTGGAGAGGAGTTTAAACAATGCTTTTGTTTCAAACTATGAACTCCAACATTTTCAAAGTTTTACTGAAAACTGATTTTAATTAAAACATCAGTGTTTTGTACAAATGCATTCATGTGGAAATTTCACGGAAGTACAATTTTAAGGTCAAAACTTGAATGGGATTATAATTGAACTTTCTGAATGACTGCATGCTTGAAGAATATGTTCATTAAACTGAACATGCACAGAAAAACCCCCAAAGCATTCCTGAATGTCCCCTTAAAGTATCAAATGGTGAAATGATGAATATAATAATAAAGTGGATCTGGAAAACCTCATAAAGTTTGATGGAATATTCCAGGTTTTATGCAGAATTCATTTCCTTAGAAGTTGATGTCACATTATAGTGTTTATACAAAATGCTTGCACATCTCTCTGACCTTCAAGCACCCTTGTGAATTTTTTTGGTAGATGGAATTGCCATGTGGATTGACAAACCTTGGCAACACTTGCTACATGAATGCTACGGTTCAGTGTATCCGCTCAGTGCCAGAAGTGAAAGAGGCCCTTAAAAGGTAGGATTCGGGATAAAAATATCATTACTAAAATGTCATCTTTAGCTTATGAAATAGATATTTTGTGGAATGGTCATCTTAAAGCTGGTATGGATTATCATAACTATCTCTCACTCTTTAGGTCTATTCAAGATTAACGTAATGATCGATTAAAGTTTATCTTATGGCTGTGTTGGTCTGTACTTTAATAAAGAAATTAAGGCTTTGTGTTTCTTGGAACTGGCTTTTAGTAGAGAGAATGTGTTTTGCTTAGCTAGAAAGTAGTTCCTATCAAGACCTGCTTAAAACTCTGAGACAAGCTACTGAACTCTTAACCCTGTTTTTTTGCTCTTAGTTTTTATGGTCCTTTTCTGCATAAAAGAATCATATGGGAGTCCTGTTCCTTTGAGGAATATTTCCTGCAATGGTTCTATTGCACAGTGTTTTCAACTGTGAAATTCTGATGTTACTGACATTTGCTACTTGGAGGTACTGCAGGAAGTTCTAAGACATACTTTTATGGAGTTTTGTTTCATTTGCTAATTTGTTCTGATTATAGGATAACTTTTCTGATTTTTGTTTGTTTGTTTGTTTTTGTTATTCTGGACTGAGATGTGAAAATGGCCAGTGGTTTTTTTTGGTTTGGTTGGTTGGTTTTTTTGGTAAGGAATATATGAGAAACTTGAAAGTTATGAATATTGAAGGGAAAAAGAATTACCTGCCAATGTGTTCCTGAATTTGTGTTCCAGATGAATTGTAATGAGGAAACAATAAATATTTTTTAAAAGTGAGAATTAGGTAGAGCATTATTGCCATCTAAGGGTTAATTTAATTCCTTGGTACCCAGCTGGATATTCTGTATTACTGTAATCACTAGTTATTTAAGTAGTTATAAATTGTTTCTCATTCTGTTAGCAGGTGAACCCTAATTATTAAGCACTGAGAACTATTTGTAAAGTACAGAAATTTGGTTTCAAGGTTTTTATTGGCTATCAGTGTTTTCATTTTTGGAAGGTCTGTTTATTTCCATGTGAAGGACTCTTGAGTTACTGCACTGAATCAGAGTATTTGACAAATTTAACATGCCAAATGGCAAAATGTAGCCTGTGAAACTGGCAGATTGCAATACGAGACGTGGCTGTGTTGTCTGTGGGAAGTCATATTCGCACTCAGATTCAAGTTCTGTTTTTCCCTGGAGATTTAGCCTTTTTTTGGTCGTCCCTGCTTGATGACAGCATGGAAGACTATAGGGTGCATGGCAGTGGGAGAGGTGTGAAAGGACTCACTTGGGAAAGCTGTTACAGCTTCTTTTCTCACGTCCTGCTCTGCTGATCTCCCCAAGGAACTCCTCCCTGTTCTGTAGCGTGTCAGGGGAAAGTTTCCTGCTCATCATCTAGCAATGGTCAGAATTTCAAAAGTTCAGTCCAAGATTAGAGAATGTGTGAGACCCACCTTTTGCTTGAAGGCTTTGGGAAGTCCATCTGTTTGTCATCCAGCTTCTAATTTAAGAATTCAAAGAAGAGTGGTAAGTTCTTGTCATATAGGTGGATTCCCACACCTTTTCAGTGTAGGAAATATTTCCCCAAGAAAACATCTCACCTCTCACTGTTTTGCTTCTGCTGTGAAGGGAGGAAGCAAGCCTGCCCTCCATCTCTGTGCATTTTTTCTGCCATCTATCCTTGAAGGGGTTTTTTTTCCCATGTATCTGAAGAAGCCGTGGCAAATGTTTCAGAAATGGGGTAGCTTTTGTTCAGACTTCTTCTTAGTTTCTTTAAAAACAAGATGAGTCTTTGAGGTAAAAGGGTTGGGGAAGCAGCAGAGATGTATCTAGACTTCTTGGTCTGCCTCTACTTATTGTCTGAAAGATGCCAGCTTTCCTTTGCTTCCATGCAGTACTTGCAAAATAGCTGAAACTTTGAGGTAAATGTGGGTGAATCTTACCTTTGGTTACATCTGGTTTGGTGATAGATTTCCTTTAAATGAATCTAGCTGCTGCCTGCTTCAAAAACCTGACTGTCCTTCTTGTTTGTGTTTAATTGCATGCAAATTATTTTTCTTTCCTTTTAGGTATGGTGGTGCCTTAAGAGCTTCAGGAGAAATGGCCTCTGCTCAATACATTACTGCAGGTTGGTGTTTAGAGTAAGAAACAGGGGTTTAGACAAGTGTGTGATTTCCTGCTAACTGCAGATGAAATTTGCAGTCCGCACTCTCTGTGTTGTTCTTTAGTGCATATGCCTTAGGAATGTCAGATCTGCTGGCACTGGAGGATTCATTTTGTCTTTAAAGCTTATTCTGCCCCTGCCTGCAAAGTGTTTATCTCTGCACATTACCCGGCTGCAGGCTAGGGAAAAGATATTTAAGCGTGATCTAGGCTTAGATAGAAACAATTTGTTATCTCTTAAATGTTTTACATGTAGGCATGAAGTAATTGGAACTTCCTAAAGCAGACTCCATCCATCCATCTGTTGATTTGATCACTTTGTGTAGAAATATTTTAGTTCTTTGTTTCACATAGTGGTAGGCTAACACCATACTCCTGGGATATGCATTTCAGTGGTATTTTTTAGTATGATTTATTGGCTGAGCACTACTGTTATGGTGAAAACTGATGCTTTATCAGTGGTCTTAGCTTTTGCCCTACAGTTCCAGATTTCATTACTGGAATGGAAAGAAGGGTCTTCAAAACAAAAGTTACCCTTAGTTGTGGTGGTGTGGGTGCTCACACTGTGGGAGCTCACGGTGGCCCCATATCTTCAAGCTCTAACTAGAGTTCTAGTTAGACCCCTTACACTTGAACAAGGGTACTACTTGTCCGCTTTTTCTTTTTTTACTCTATTTCATTGCCCCACTAAGATGCTGGGCCAGGACACTGGGATTTCTACCAGTCCATTTAAGGAAAAACAAAACAATATAAGGAAGGAAAGGTCCAGTTTGTGGGTATGCCTGCTGATCGAATTTTGGGGTGGTAAGTTCAATGGTTACTCTATACAGCCATGCCTGCCCCTCCCCTTTTCACTGCCTTTACTTCGTGTCCCTCGTTTTCTTTTTAAGGTGACAGCTCTGCTTCTTAGGAATTTTAATAGTTTAAGTAATTTGTAGCTAATTCTTGGGTGCTGAGCTGTTCAGGAACTCCTGCATGACACTTATGGCGTTTTTTTTTTTAATTGCTGTGTCATATCAGTTGCACCTCTTATCAAGGTCAGTGAAGACATTTCTGAAAGAGGAAGCAACTGACCTTGGTTCCCTGTAATCTTGCCTATATTCACTTACTCAAGAGTACCATTCATTAGTCTCTCCACGTGTAAATTAGTGACCATGCAGATTGTTGCCTACCTCACAGGGTTGTTGTGAGGATTAACAGGTGCCTTTGATGTGATCTGTGGATGCAAAATGCTGTAACGTGGGTAGATAAGACATATGCTGGAGTGTGGAACAAAAAAAGAAAGCCATGTGTGTTGTCATGCAGTCAGTATCATTCATTGGATTGCACATAGTTAAGAGCTCTCTGCACATGTGCATACACGTACTTGTTTTCCTGGGCCTTAAGCATGGGTATTTCCTAGATATTTTATTAAAGTTTTTTTTTTTTTCCTAGTAGCTGGTGAAACTTAAGTTGCTCTAGAGGATAGACTGAGAATGCCTTCTGGTTTCTCTTGTGAAAACGTTGTTCCTCAGATGTGTTCCAAATGAAATCTTAATTGTTCCAAATGAAATCTTAATCAGAATTTTTTTTTTTCCTGTTAGCAGCCAGGAAAGACAAGGTATTATGTGCCAAATTCTCAGAATTGCCATCTTTATGCTTTCAAAGTCGTGTTCACAAAGGAGATCTTGGGTGCACCTGTTATGCCACCTGGGGAATTTGGTCCTGCTTTGGAAAGATCAAATTGGACAGTGTTAAATGATCAGTATTTAAACGTTGCTGCTGTTTTAGTATTCTTTTTACACTTCCTGCCATGTTTGAATTGTTTTTGCACTTCTCAAAGCATTCACTTACTTTTTCTTCAAGCTCTTAGAGACTTGTTTGATTCCATGGATAAAACTTCCTCCAGTATCCCACCTATCATTCTCCTGCAGTTTTTACATATGGCCTTCCCACAGTTTGCAGAGAAGGGCGATCAAGGGCAGTACCTTCAACAGGTAAAGACCAGTTATGAGTTTATTGCTTAAAATTCTGTAGTATGTTGGAAGTTGAGAACAAGAGCATTTTAAGACTTCCCCTCTCTTGTGAAAGTAATTACTCCCAGTAAAGTGGGGTGGTTTTGCCGTAGAAGAGTTGTATAGAAGTTGAACGTAATATCAAGTGCTAGCTTTGGGAATGCATGGTGGAATTGGGAGAAATTCTTAGTTAAGGAATCCTCACATTTGGCTTTATAGTTGATGGGTTTAATGTTACTAAATCATAATGCCACTAGTCAGATTTAATATTGTGTTCCCTTCCTAGGATGCCAATGAGTGCTGGGTGCAGATGATGAGGGTACTACAGCAGAAGCTGGAAGGCATAGAAGGTGATACAGTTATGGAGGTAATTGTAGTATTACTCTAACCAGAATTAGGATTAATAGTATTTCACATATTTTTTGCTAAGTATTATCTGTTTGTGAGTTCTTTAACACGTGTCTGGAGTCCAGTAGGGGAAATTGCTTTCTGATGTGTCTGATCAGCATAATGCTACCGTGGTCCTGTCAGCTCTGCTGTGGCATGTGCTAAAGGAACCCTTCCCTTTGGGCTTTGTAAGGCTGTGTGGGACCAAGCTGCTGGTGACACACACTCACATGTGTGGCAGCTGGCCCTGATAACCTGTGAGTTCAGCACATGAGAACTTTTTATTCTGAAAAAAAAGTGTGCTACAGTTTTAACTTGAACTGTTTCAAACAGACAACTAACTGAATCCGATATAACTGATAAAAGAAATTGCTGAAAGTTTTTCCCAAGATTTTACCAGAAGAGCTTTCTGTTTTCTCTGTAAACTGTTTTCTTGGCAGAGTCTTGGAAGACTGTCTGAAACTTAAGGTAGATTTAAGTTGGGGGGCCAGGGATGTGTGAGTTTTTGATCTTACTTGTTAATGTGCTTCAGGGTGGTTTTAACAGCATGCTATAAGGGTATTTATTTTGAAACTTATGCTGTGTAAGAAGATTGACTGACTAGGAGAAAATGCACCTATAGAAAAATGAAGAAATAGGCTTTAAAGAATTAAAATAAATGGGGTTATTTTGTCTGTAGAGAAGACTGTATTTACATTCTACTTAAAGTTACATCATAAGAGATTTTGTTTTACAGACAGACTCTGGAGCTACAGCAGCATCCTCTAAAAAGAAGAGTTTAATTGATCAGTTCTTCAGCATTGAATTTGAAACAGCGTATCCTAAAGACTAAGGCAAGACATAAACAATGATGATTTCACACTTTAGCAGTTGAGTTCAGGGAGGATGAAAAGCATTGTTCAGAATAGTATGGAAAATAAAGGTGTAGGTCTGGGAAGAGGGTCATGATGTTGTGCAGGAATACACAGAGGTTAAAGTTAAGATTGGATATGCTTTGAGAGAGAGGATGATGTGAGGAGGAAGAATGGTAATGGTAGTTTACAGAAAAAAACCCCTTGTTAAATTTCAGTAGCAGATTTCCTCCCCAGAGAAGGAACTTCAAGGATGCTGACATGCTTTATCCAACTAAAAGTAATTGTTGTCCTAAATAGGCTTTTTTGGCTTGTGAGGGTGTTGCTGACATACTTGGCATACTAAAGATGCACAAAAGGTAGCTTGATTGATTTCTTAAGAAATAAATTAGGTGTCCACTGTTGTATGAGTAAGAAACAAATGCAGCTGACAACTTTCTAGTAGGTTCTTTATAGCAAGAAAAAGAGGATATGACCACGTGGGGCACATATCTCATGGCAAGTATTACTCTTTTCCCACTTCTCCACCCCAAAATCCTGGCTGTCATGAAACTGAGCACCACTTTTAGAAAGAATTATACTGTGCATTTTGATTGTCTGAAATAAGGAAATGTCCCCTTAGATGAGGTATTGTATCTCATAGGTTGGTAGGAGTAATGAGGAATAAAGGCCTTTTTTAATGTAAGAATCATTTATCTCTCTCCCTCTATTGTGATGTTTGTTGTCCTTGAAATGGTTGGGAGTCTTGGAATGTGTAGCTAAGAGGAATGGTGCATAGGCCAGAATCAGGAAGAAGACTTGTTAGAAGAGTTGCAGACTTTCGAAGTGTTCTTATGGCAGCATTTCTAGAATAGCTGCAGTCAGAAAAATACCTGGGTGGAAGAAGATGGATGAGAGAAAAGCATTGGGGTAGAAGTACGAAAAGAGGAGAGGAGAGACAGAACAATTAAAGGAATGTTTAGCAAATAATGATGGGATGAATTTCATTTCAGTGAAGAGGACAGATAGAAGGCAGAGAAAGGAGGCTCTGCGTGTTGAAAGAAACAGGAAGTCTGGCCAGCAGCAGCAGCAGCAACAGAAGAACTTTACACTCCACTGTTATGGAGTGTATCATTGTTATTATGATTAATAATGTTGCAGGAGGGCTTTGTAACTTGGTATTGGCAGCCAGTTAATGTGTTCTGTGTCCTGGGGGTTGGGTGGTGATAGGGGAGAAGAAAGAAAAAATCAGGCCTCAGCTTAAATGGTGATCAAAGACTTATTTTACTTTTTTTGGTGTGCTGTCTGCCTCTGCTGCCCCTTGTCCTTAGCCACAAAGGAGCAGATTGGTCTGAAGGAAGGGCTCCTTCAAATCTTTTTTGTACTACGAGAAGTAAAAGTACTGTCTACCTAAATTACTGTGCTGCTGGGCATGTTGTTTTCACTAGAGCAGTAGTTCAGCTCTTGGTGCATGATGGTTTTCCTTAATTTTGTGAAGCATGAAATGTACAGAAGCTGAAGAAGAAGAAGTAACTAAAGGAAAGGAGAATCTGCTTCAGCTAAGCTGCTTTATCAATCAAGAAGTGAAATACCTGTTTACAGGACTAAAATTGGTAAGCTATTGCAACTTCTATGGAACTGAAATTCTAAATGGCCGGTGTATTTTTTAATTGAAATTCTAAGCGACCTAAATACACTTAAATCTGAGTATATTTAATCTGTGACTTGGAATTGACATCTGCTGTCCAAGCTTTACAAAGTTTCAAGAATCTTTTTGGTGTTTATTGGGAAGATGACTGTGAAAGGGGATTGCATGTTAATGTCAAACAGACTTCAGCAGAGCGTTTTCTTGACCCTGACATGGTTTTCCCCATGCAGGTAACCAAGTGCAAGGCAGTTTGCTACTTGTTTGTTCAGCTGGGTTTCACTCCAGACTGAGCAGTATCATGGTTTATGCAGAAGTCAGTTCCCAAAAAGTCCAAAAGGCAACTTGAAAGTAGGGTGGCATTTTGGTTCCTAGTTAAACCCCCCCCAGATGATGTAACAACTAAACTTGATTTTGCAGATTTTGAAGGGCGTGTTATTTTCTGTGCGATGACATCATTGTCAAACTTTTTGAAAGTAGAACTCTTTAAGGTAGTCTGTACTTTATATATAAGTATTTTGAAATTTTAAGGACTTTCTTGAGAGGCTGGAGTAACAAGGAGAGGAGCTACTGCAAAACCTTTGTAGTAACTGTATAAGACTAGGGCAGTGATTTGGTTTGTACAGGACTAAAAGCAAGTTGCATGATTCTCAGATAATCTTTGTATCTCTTCTTCCTCTTTTTTCTTTTTTTTTAAACAGAATTTAGAAGGAAAAGGAGAATAAAATAGCTGATGCTCACAAATTAAAAAACTGTAAAAAAAGAAACTTCACTTTCAGGCCAAAAAAAAATCTACAATTCTGATGCTGGATTGCCTGTAGCAAGAAAGTTGCAACATTAAGAACCAATCTAGTCTTTCCTGGAATTTTGTTAGCTGTCACTTTAGATGCAGCTCTGCTTGCTTTAGACTGAGAGCTGAGAAATGTGCAAATATTCTTCTCACAGGAAACTTCAGATATTTTTCAGTTGTGTTCCAAGCATGATATGATACACTTGTAGCTAAATCCTGATACAATTAATAACAAAATCCAATTGTGAGTTCTACTGTGGAGCAAAATTTTCTGCAGAGAGAAACTCAGTGTTGTCAGGGCTTGGGAATGAGCTTGGAGCTGAAGGAATGAATGGGCATGGTCCTTTCTGCCAAGGAATTTCAAAATCCTGTGTGTTGTAATGGCTGACAGCAACAGAAGAGACTGGCAGAACAAGATTTAGTTTATGGTTTGTTTACCCCTGTTGTGCTTTTCTCTAAGCTGTGTTTTATGATGAACATGTGTTACTTCTTTTCCTTGTTAACAGCGTCTTCAGGAGGAAATCACCAAACTCTCTCCAACGCTGCAGAGAAATGCACTCTATATCAAATCTGTGAGTGGTACTTTCATTGCTCTTTATGGTTCTTTTAAATGTTGTCAGTTTTCTGTTCAAAAACACAAATTTATTGCTGCAACACCACGTGCTTTATGTTTATAAAGCATCTGAATGTCCAGTACCAAGAAGTTTAAGACAGAGCCTCAAAAAAGGAGACCTTGTTTTATTCCTGTGGGTTTGTGTACAAATACATTCTCAGAATAGACTGTAATTTAGGATGAACAGTGTTTAAGGTATAAAAGATCTGCGAATATTTAAAGTAATAGCTTTTTCTAATTTGTTTTTTTATAGTCCAAAATTAGTCGCTTGCCAGCGTACTTGACTATTCAGATGGTCAGATTTTTTTACAAAGAGAAAGAATCTGTGAATGCAAAAGTTCTTAAGGTAAGTTTTCTGCATATTGAAGTTTAATTCCTCTTTATGTTTTTCATGAGTTTTTATTACAGGTAGACAACGAGGACTTGAATACTACTTACTAAATTGTTTGCTTTTAAATTGCATTTAAAAACATTAAAAGTGCAGTTTGTTTGTTCAAGTACAAAGTAATTTTGTTTCCAGTTGTGATGGTGTATGGCAAACTACATTACTCAAAACACACTGAAGGAGGAGGTGAGGGGCAGAAGTGAATTTGCCCCAGTACTGCTAGAATTACAGCATGAGAATAAACAGGATGTTTTTTGGTCTCTTCTCACCAGTGGTTCTGAGAAGAATGTTTAACTAAGGAGAGGGCCATGCTTTCAAACTCTGAACAGTGTTCCAGTGTTGATGGGAGATGCTTATGCTGTCAAACACTTCCTGTATTAGTTATTTTAATTGCCTGGCTTTCTGATGGAGAAATGCAGGAACCAGCTGCAAACAGCTGAATGTTCTGGTTTTGCTTTCTGTTGGCCATGGATGACAGACCTCGTAGGCTGCCCAAGGAGCATCATGATAGATGCTCCTTCCTTACAAGAGGAGGGAAGGAAATAAAGATTGAAGGTACATGTTAACTATTTCAGAAGATAGTTTTGGATAACACAAATTGACATTTTTGCCAGGGTACAATCATTCTACACGCTTGCCTCTTTTTTCTTTTCCCTTAGGCCTGTATAGGTGTTGCTGTAGTGTAAAAATATGACAGCTAACAATAAAGAATCCGATTTATTAATTATTAGTCTATGATGAATGTAACAGTTTATGGTGGTTTGTTTATACTGAATTAGAAATTCTTCTGTGAAAGCACTGTAGCCCTTTTGGTAAATACTGTCACCAGAATCCCAGTAGGTCACGTTGCCAACAATTTGAAGAGGGTTGCATTTAATTTGACTTAGTGTTGTCTTCCCATGGCAGAATGCTTTAATGTGGAGTACCAAACCATGATAATAAATCCTTATGCTTTTTACTTCCCAGGATGTCAAATTTCCTCTTATGTTGGATGTGTATGAGCTGTGTACGCCAGACCTGCAGGAAAAAATGGTTTCTTATCGATCAAAATTCAAAGATCTAGAAGACAAAAAAGTAAATCAGCAGCCAAAGAACGTAAGTCTCCTGACACTTTCACTAATTCATACATCTGAAATTGGGGTACTAATAAGGACTAGAGAAAACTTGGTGTCCTTAAATATATTATTTTCTTATGTAGCAAACTCCTTGGTACTGAGCTTTAGATCTTTTTAATCTGTATTTTCATGAAAATACAATATCTGCTTTGGTATGTTTGCTTGATGAGAAGTTTTAAATGCTGTAGTCAGACAGTGTGTATTAAATGTAATAAAATGTAGTGCTTCTGTTTACCAGTGCTATGCCTAAATGTTTTCTGTAAGTTACACAAGATTAATCTCTTAAATATTACTGCTGGCTGGCTGCTTCCTTCTTCAGTGGAGTGTAGGAAGCTGTTCCCTGCTCACCAGCTGGAAGGGGTTGTACAATTTACTGCTACGTGCCTGACTGATAAAAATTAGAGTACATGTACTGGTGAGCTTAAAATCAGCACTCTAAAAACTTGGTAAATGGTTTCATGTCTTATCCTGTCTACGTAATTCTAACACTGACTTCCCGATCTGTAATGAAGACAAAAGTAAATGAGCTAAAACTGTAGTGTTTAAGCCAGTTTTTTAAAGTTTGCTGCTATTTTTCTTGGCCTAACTCTTGGCAAATTCTTTTAAACATTTGGATAAGGCTTGCATCCCCTCTTACACAGATGGGAGCAAGGAAAGTGTGCTATTTTTGAGCAGAATGTATTGGCACTGAGAGTCAGTCCCTGGTATTTTCTTATTGCCATTTCTGCTTCTAGCAAGCCTCCACCAAGGAATAAATCTTCAATTGCAGAATTGTTTCATAAACAAACCTATAAATCTGGGGGGTGAACAGTGCAGGCAGTATGTGCTAAAATGGTTATATATTTGCTTTAAAACTGGTCTTCTTCAGATAAGGTTTTTGTATATCCACCTAGAAAATACAGTAATGGAAATTCTTTCAAGTTTAGACTTAGGAAAATATTTAAATGAATGGAGAGTTGGGATTTGATGTGATTGTGCTAAAACCTTTATTAAACCATTCCGCATTAACTCAGCTTATTCTCCTTTTTAGTCTAGTAAAAGTGATGGTGCACAGAAAGAAGTTAAATATGAACCATTTTCTTTTCCTGATGGTGAGTACAGGGAAGCAAATCTACTTTAAAGTAACTTTCTGTTTACTTGTGTTTAAGTGTGCCTGATGGTAGGAATACTTTGAGAACCCTGGCTCTCTTTAATGCCTTTGAAAATTAATCTTCAGAGACTGACAGAAATTTAAGGAATGGAAAGATCAGGTAAACCAAAACGTTGAGATAGTCAAAGGCGTAATTGCCATCCATCTGACAAGCCAGTGATAATAGGAGACAGGCTTATCAAAGACATTTGCATGTAATGTGCAGTTGTTTTGCACGCTGCTTTGTCAGTGGGTGGTAGAAAGCTGAATTCAAAACAAAAACTTGGACTTTTAAAAGTGCTGTTGTCGTGCTGGTGTTGCCTCAGTTTTGGGGGGGGGGGGGGAGGAATTGGAGCTTGAAGGCCCAAAGCACTCACCCTGTGCCTTACGTCAGTAATACTTATGTGTACGTATTTATTGTACGAGAATGCACAACATCCTCAGTTTCCTGAGACTCTCCTGGCTGAGAGCTGCTGCTTTTAGCTCACAATGGTTTTGTACCGTGCTGTAGCTGGGGTTTTACACACACAGCTTTGGTGCCATGGCCTGGCTGATGCCTCTTTGGTCTGTGAGCTGTTAAAACATACTGCAGCAGCTGTTCAAGTAGGACTAAAGGTTACTTTTTCTTTCCCCTTCAGATATCGGTTCTAACAATTGCGGCTATTACGACCTGCAGGCAGTGCTAACTCATCAAGGCAGATCAAGTTCCTCTGGGCATTATGTGTCTTGGGTTAAAAGGAAACAAGGTAAAAACAAAAATAAACAAATCGCAGCCCTGTTAACCACTCTTCACAGCTCCTTTCAGCAACGGGGCTGTTAAGTAAGCTTAGGTATTATGTACCTAACTTACAAATGATCCTGTTGTTTTCCTTGCAGATGAATGGATTAAATTTGATGATGACAAAGTCAGCATTGTTACACCTGAAGACATTCTGAGGTTATCTGGGGGTGGAGACTGGCATATAGCTTATGTTCTACTCTATGGGCCTCGCAGAATCGAAGTTGTTGAAGAAGAAGCTGAACAATAGTCTTCCGTTTTAGCCATTCTGCCTAGGTGTGAAATAAATGTTGATTACTGATCACTTCTTTAACCCCAGAGCTTTAGCAAGTGGAAAAATAATTTGTTCAAACCTTCTCATGTGCAGAGGGATATTGTTTTAAAACTGATCCATGTACCAATTAGTCACTACTGGACTGGACTGCCCACTGTGGTGGTGACAATACTTAAAATAGCTTTAATGTCTTGCAGAAGATAATTTTTTTTTAAATGAGCCTCTCCTCCTCCTTCTTCTCTAATGTCATCAAGTATTTATTACACACCTACTCTCACATTTGTTACTCTTGCATGGTTTATACCACAGTTCAGTAGCTGTCCATCCTTTGCCTTACCTGGCAGTTCTGTTAGGAAGGTAGAAGAGAAACCGTTGCCTTGTTGTGTAACTCAGTGCTGCTGCCCGTAGCCAACAGCTGTGGCTACAATCAAGTATTTGTCCAGCCTGACCTGCTGATTCAGTCTGTTCTGTTGCTGGCATCTCATGATTTCAAAATAAATTGTGATCAACAATGTGTCTCCATTAAAAACAGCTCCTGTCCTGGTACTGTAGTCAGTATGCGTTTGTTTTCAACTTCTTGGGCCACCACTGATGAATGTCTCAAAGCAGTCATGGAATAAAGTCACTTTTTTTTAAGCTGTAGGGATGTGTCTCCTGTCCTGTTACTCTTTACTCAGTAGGTAAGTCTGATGTGGTGGCTGCAAAACTGGGCTTTGCTTACTTACAGGACCTTCTGCAGTAAGTGGGTGTGTAGACTGCAGTAAAAAAAGCATTTTAGTGCTGGCTATGGCCTAAAAAGCGTGATCAAGGCTATCAACCCACTCACCCCATGGTGTACAGGTTCCCAGCGCTGATGTGTCCCACTGCCTTCTTGAAGAGCTGGTCCATATTCATATGAAATACTTGCACTTCTGCTGGCAGTGTGGCAAGTTTGCCTGTGCCTCACTTTCGCAGAAAGGATCCCTCTTTTATCCTTCCCTGGGGATGCTGGCATCAGCTGTGGCCTTCACACGTGGCTCTTCTGCCTTGTAGTTGTTACTCCACTGCCACCTGCCCTGCACAGCTTCCCCCGGGAGCACACCAAAGGCCTCAGTGTATTTTAAGTGGCACGATTCTTAAAGGCAAGTCCTGCCCAGTAAGGAAGGCCCCCCACAGTACTGGCTCTGTTCCTGCAGGCCCCACAGAAACTACAGGCTCCTCTAAGTCAAATGCTTGTTCTGCATCCTGTTACAGGGGAAGGAGGGATGGTGCCTGTGCCTGGTTGCTGCTTTGTGGAACCGCATTCTATTGTCATCCTCAGCTTTCCCAGCACTGAAGTTGTCAGTCACACCTGCACACCTCCACTCACACCCTTAATCAGTTGAAACTGTTTAAGTTCATACCTTCTACCACCCCCTACCTGCAGCAGGAGGTAAGACGTGGGCTGTTACTTCCAATAATTTTCCTGTATCTCTGTCCCTACCAACCTTCACTGAAGCACCCTACTCAAATTCTTAAACACTAAAGTCCAGTGGGGCAGCAAGCACAAAACTTATCAATGGCACTGAAGGCAGGAGTGCTCCTTTGAGGTGGTAGCTAATCATACTGGAAATTGACAGCTATGATCAAATAGCTGAAAAAATACAGAGAAGAGTTTGCTGGAAGGTATTTTCCAAACACTGATCCATTAGAGAGATCTTGTGAATGACAGAAACACTACACAAACTAGCCACAGAAAAAGCTGTAGCCACCTGCCACTTAAAATTACAAATATCTTTCACTTTTTGAGGGAAAATAGCTTGTACCCATCTACAGAGAGCCATGGCCTTAAAATGAAACCTTCACAGTAACCTGGGACAAAAAAATTTCCTTGTTTACCAGGACACGTGAGTGCTCCTACACAGCCAAAGAATGAAAGGCTAAAAATAATCACTAATAAAAACCAGAATGGAAATCCCATGATCCTTGACTGTACCAGTTCTTCAGAAGGAGAGTGTGACAGCACTTCTTCCCTGCAAGTCAATGCTGTGCCTTGGAGTGCCATCACAACAATCCTCTTATTTTACCTCTGCCAGGTAGGTTTTGACAGTCCCCAGCTCCCATCACACCAAGGGGTGACTCCAAAGTCCTTCACACAGAGTCCTTCCCTACTGTGAGGAACATGGCAGAGCCAGTGGCAGTGGGAGAAGCTGCCAATGCTCTGTCCAGTGGGAGCAACCCAAGTTCTGCTGGCACCAAACCCTCCCACAGCCTGCACCAAAAGCTGCCTTGACTCTCAATCCTCCCCTTTATGTTCTACCACCAAAGATGAAGCTTCCTAGTTCCAGGCCAGGACGACTAATCCTTTTCTCAGACAATCCGGACAATCTCACAGTATTATTAAAAAGCTTTGTGTCATTTACTGAACATAAAATACCTATCAAAAATCTGTTACCTAGTGACAAAAGTAACAGTAAAATTATCAATGACAAGCACCAGAAGAGTCACAATTACCAAGACCCCCAGCCCCATGTCAGTCAGTTGGCATCTGAGGTGAGTTAGCTGCTGCTCTCGGTGTCGTTGGTGAGGCTTTCGGCCAGGTCCCCGAGCCCGGCTTTGGTCAGCGCCGTGATCAGGTTCTCGGGGGTGGCGTGAGCGCCCTCCTGATCCTGCCAGGCCACCAGCAGCTGCTTCGCTCTCATCTTCACATCCTCACTGTCCAGCTCAATCTGCCGGATATCAGATTCCTTCATCTCCAAGTAGGGGGCCAAGGCCTTCCACTGCTCCCCCAGCCTGTTTGCAAAGGACTCGATCTGCTCACCCGTCATGGCTTTGTCCCGCTGCACCTCTGGACCTGGGGAAAACAGAGGAGGAATCAGTGAAACACAGGGAACATCTCCAGACACTGCAAATTAATCTCCCTTGATCTGCCCCATTTCAAATCTTCTGTTTATTTACTGACAGACTGACTTACACCTTTCCTGCAGCTTTTCAAACCTACTTGAGCTCTGAGAGCAGATTTTTACAGGTGTTTACCTGGGTTTCAAGAGGAATGTCTCTTAATGCCCATAATAAAGAAAGTCTTGCTTTTTATGTTATCTCCTAGTATATTGAGAGAGAAGTGCCAAAGTCTTAAATACATCAGAACTGCCTCCTCCAAATGAAAACAAGGATTTTGACAGGCAGGCTACAGTTTTCAAAACAAGTCAATCATAGCATTAAAATACAGAGTGATCTTTAACATTTAGTTGTCTTTTGGAATTTTTTTAGTTACCTCACTCAAAGTCAACCCAGGTAAAACAAGCAAGCAAGCAAGCAAGCAAGCAAGCAAACAAACAAACCCAGTTTAATTCCCTTTTTTCTCATGTTCCTAGTGGCAGCAGGACTGTGACAGTAAATGTTATGTGTAGTCAGTACTTTAAGGAATTTTCTGTCATTCTGGCATTGACATAAGAACCATGGAACACTAGGCTCTGCTGAGAAGCCAAGTGCTGTAGTGATTACACAGATGGCTTTGCACATTAATAGCTTATCATGGTCTACAATCTATGGCTTACCATCCATGTTTATTTCACAATTTTAAATAAAGAAAAACCAAAGAAAGATTGAATTATGTAGAGAAATTAATCATAATTTTTAATAAAATATCTCACCCTCTTGCCACCTGGAGACAGTTGGCATGGAGTAGAAGTTTCAACTCTCTCCAGTGCTTATCAGCCACACTCATTTATCTGAACTAAAGTCACATCATGGGGAAAGGATAAAAGATCCCGAACAACAAAACAATAAAAGCCCTCAGACCACTTCCCTTATGTCTAAGCACAGCAGACCACAGCTCTGCCACTGCTGCTCTAAGACAAGATTTAAAGAAAGATGTTAATCCCACACAGTGACACCACAAAGGCTGTGTGAATTAGCATTAAGCTGAAGAGGAAAGAACTTCTCTACTATTGCCAAGGAGACTGTGGAGAAGGTCAAGTGCTGGATGAAAAAGGGAAACACGAGAGAGATTCACAAAGGCCCACAGGTGGCTTTCCACTAACAGAAAAAAGCTTTCAACAAAGCTGCCAGAGGTACACAGTCTTCGGCTTCCATGCCCTGCATATCCCATCTGCCTATGCTGGATCCAGGAGCTGGCACACAGAGTTACAACACACAAGGGAGAAGGTGCTGTGAGATGAAGGCAGGAATGAGGATGAAAGAGGGCAGATTCACAGACAAAGGAGATGGAGAAGGACATCTAGGAGCAGGACATGCCAGGATTACAGGCAAGAGACAAACAGGAGTGGGTTGTGGAGAAAAATGAGTGAGATAATGTTTGTCAGGAAGGCTGCTCTTCTCAGAGAGAACCTTTTACCTTTAAAGTATTTTAAATGAAGAAGTAAAGATCTCAGAGTTGAAATATATTCATTTTTGAAAGTCTCACAACTATCACCCCAGGAGGGGCTAGGGGAAAGTGCTTACCCCAGAGATTAAAGGGCAGAGAGAAAAGGAAAGTGGGTGAGGAGCACTCACACAGGCTTTTACACAGCTGATACTTCAGCCATGAACACCCAGTGACACTGGCAACATACATCACATAGCAGAAAAGGTGAAAGAGGCTCCTGATGAAAGTGCTAATCCAACAGGTTGGATGCTTTCAGCACTGCAGGCCAGGACACTGGGAGGTTGCTCCTGGTGCCCTGTGTCCTGAAAAGGCTGTGCTTTTTGGTATGAATGCACTGGGGTAAGCAGGACTGATGGCCCTCAGTAGAAACTATGTTAAAACACAGATTCTGCATTACACATCAAGAGAAAAATGGAAAAGACTGAGAATGTGTAAATCTTACTTTCATTGTTTTCCTTTAATAAAGCATCATTATCTTCCTCATCTTCATCTTCACCTGTTTTAATTTCTTCAGAAGGAGGCTACAATGAAAGAACTAAACATCACTGGATGAACTTTGTGTTCAAAGAGAAATTCTACAGCTCTGTGCTTGTCTCTGGAATGAGTGTTAGAATGGAAAGCCTGACACAATCCCACATGAGAATTAAAAATGCCCCATAGTCTCCTGAACACCAGCAACAAGCTCTAATAAAACATATTACTAACTAAAAAACCTAATAAAAGCATCCATTGACTTCACAGAATTCTTCCTTTTCATAGTAACACCAACTAAACATTCCATAGTGAGCTTTATCACTTGCTTAAAAAAAAACAAACCAGCCAACTAACTTTGAGATCACTACTGATGAACATTTTTTAAAAAAATCATTGTTATTTACTAATTTTATTCCTCAGTAGGGAATTCCCCAAAGTTTATGTACTTTCATACTTCTGGAAGGTGGCAAACAAATACACAAACAACAAACTTTTCATTTGCTCATTTAGCTACTGATCAGCCAAAAAGTTTCCTTTTTTCCTACATTTCAGCCACAGGCCTTACGTACGTATTTGTTTCTTGCCACAGCGTTTGGCACATGATAGTAGCTACCATCAGGAATACTGCATACAGTCATACCTTAATACATTCAACAAATTAAAATATGTTTGCCCTCCCCTCATTTTTTCTAAACTTGCTATTAGCATATAGTTAACTCTGATGGCTGGACAAACAAAACAGCCATGTATTAAAATCCAACCTTTACACCTCAGTAATTTCACATTATACACAAGGAAGGTCTCAGTAGAGAAGTAGGGGTTTGTATCTGCAAGACATTGCTGGGTTGTGTACTAACTCAAAAGGCATAGAAAGTGTTTTTTCTCCACTGGCAGCCTCTCTTACCACCATGTATGAAGTGTTCTGAAAGGCCCCTCCCTGGACTCGAATTCATACTGTTGACCAAGCAAAGGGTTAATGCCTTAATTTTACAGCTCCACAAGGTTTATTCTTGTTTTCCATATTTTAGAAGTCAGGGAGCTGATAGAACTCTGGCAAACCTTGCAGTAAAGCTCTGGTAACACTTAGCACGGCACCTTCAGCTGCATACGCTGCCTCTTTTCCCGCCATCCCAGCATATTCATGAGCCACAATTCTGGCTTATACCTTCCATAAAATTGGTCTGCACTGCAACATGGAACCCAAGTGGCTGGGATCATATATATATATATATATATATATATATATACACACACACACACACACACACACACACATATACATATACACACACGTGTATGTATATACATATGTATATTTGTATATACACTCCCGCCTACCAACAGAATTGCCACAGCTGATTTTCTTCCCAGAGTACAAGGCAGGGCTCAACAGTTACTAGGTTAATCAATGTTACTCAGTTTATTGTTATTGGGATCTTCACAGATTAGACTAATTTAATTTGTAATTTTCACTTCGGTGTACAAACTCTTTTCCTAGTTGGGTTTTTGGGGGTTTTTTTTGCCCCCTCTGTCCCCATGTACCAAATGGACTGTAGAGAGACAGATAGAAAGTGAATGAATGCAACATTTATTATTATATTATAGCATAATATATTTATATATTATTTATATTATTATTATTATAGGATAATATTACTTACAGGCAGCTCCTTGGCTAATTTGATTACCATGTTTTCTAGATATTCAGGTAAACTCTTGAATTGTTGGTTTGTTGGCTGGAAGAAGTGGGGACTTCTGCGTGCCAGAAGTCTCAGTGCTCTCCAGCCATAGTTAGAATTGTTCACTGCCCTACAATAAAACACAAGTTTGATTAGTAAAGTCTGGCATCTATAAAAGCACAGAGAAAGCTTGGAGACACTTAGTAATAAATTCTGTCCAAATTTAAACATTTTGTACATTTCTGGAGTCCTATACAGCTACTAGTAATTCTGAGAACAGTCTGTTTTCTTTAACAATCCAAACATGAAAGAGATTAAAATCAAGTGAAACACAGCAGAGATGGACATACTTATACTTATTTTCAACCATGTTTTCAGGGTCTGCTTGTTCAATAGCTTCTTCAAAAAACTCCTCCAGTGTTGGCATATATTCCCTAAAAAATAAAATAAGGAGCTTAATATGCTTCACAAACTTTTCTAAAATAGACAGTTTTTGTTCCTTCAGACACACCTCAAGCTCATCCACTGAAGAAAAAAAACCAAACCCCAACCCACTCAAATGTAACCATTTTAAATAAGCGAAGAACCTGTTTGATACATGTTGCTATAAAATTATTTACTGCATAATCACTGGAGCATGTCAGCAGTTGCTAGCATTGCACTGCATAACCACTGGAGCATGTCAGCAGTTGCTAGCATTGCCTATTATATACATTTAAACCTCCTGTCATACCAAGAGGTGACATCAACATCTGTCAACAGCATTTGCACAGCTCACAAGTGCTCAGGAATCTAAAATGGTTGCTAGTTTTGTGCCATTTGACAGCATCAGTAAAACATGGCTGTCCCTGCCACCCCCCATCTCAGTTCCATCGGCTCTCGGAACTGCTTGTGGTTGGTTCTGACAGGTTACTCAAAGCAGCACAAAAGGAACCCTGACCTAAAAACAGAACAGAAATGAAATTTCACACCAGCAGGACAGTTTGCTGCTGAGAAGACTCTAACCAAGAATCACAGATTGTGTAAAGCTGTAGGTTACTGAGAGCCAAGACTCTTGGTGGTGCAAAGCAAGCTCGTAATGACCTGTATTTCTCCTACCTAATGCTGACAGAGACACCCCTGTTTCTGCAAGGGAGTCTAGTAAAGGGCTGGAGCAGGGGGTGAGGCACACTGCTCTATAAATTCACTTCAATTTTGTTATGAATAAGGCATTTTGCCCAGGGCAGCAATGCCCTGTGTATTATCACTGACTACTGGAAACAAAGCCAGCCCCTTGAAAACCCATCTGAGTTCTGCTATATAATCCCCAGAATAACCATCTAAAAAGGGGACAGCTAAGGAAGTATTACCCCATTTGAATGGAGATGTGAGGAACTAAAGCAAAAAGCTACAGTCACTTGACCACATGCAGTCACAAAGCCTACAATGAAAACTTGGAAATGAATCCAGATCCCATGGGATCTATTTCCTGATAACCATGACATGCATTTTCTTCATTTATCTCCATTTGTTTAGGGCTTTATTTATTTTTATTTAAAGACATTGCAGCATAATACAATCACACACAGGGAATCAAAAGGTTTGATCCCAAACACATCCCTTGGCCTAGTAAAGGCAAGTATCCTGCCAGAGGCCTTCCTGTACATCCCAGCCTCACAAGAAAGGAGGGCACTTCCTCTGCAAAGCTCTGAACCTCTGGAAAAGCAATTCCTCCATTCAGGATATCTGCACAGGTAGCACCTCTCCCCAGGCAACCAGACTTTACAGCCATTACTGGCAGAGTTCTCTCTGGGAACTCTCCCACTCCTTCTCCAAATTTTCTTACTCTGTATCGTGTCTGCACAGTAAAAGAGATTTTGGTATCTGTAACAAACAAAGTTATGTAGCAGAGTACATTTTAAGTATTTCCCACAATTGTGCAAGCAGAAGATACAACCAATACCTCAATTATTCTGCATTTGCCCCACGAGTAGATCCAGTATGTACTGGAACAATGCCTGGTAGCTGATTTCCTCTTATCTAGCATTGTTCAAAGCACAGGCCTGCTCAAAAATCATAGCCAAGCAGCATGCTAACTCCATCAGAGCCAGACTTGGCAATCCTTCCTTCATTATATAAGGCAATTAATTACACAATCATGCTCTACAAAATGGGAGTTTTCATCTGGTTTTCAGCTTAGATTTTACTTTACTAAGCAATGGAAATTACTGACAGCACAAACACTCAACGAAGTGAGGAAAACTGTAAGGAGATTTCAAGGCAAAGACTCATACAACCACCTTCTCTGAAGAAGAAGGTGTGAAATGCACACCTCCTAAGATCATCTTGTACATTTTCCTTATGCCAATTTTGTAACTCTCTAATTAGAGTGCTAATTAGTTAGCTTTAGACAATGACACACCCATTTTTTACCTACCTACTCTCAGATTTACAGGCTTCCATGTTATCAGGACATAAATTCCAAAGGCGGGTCAGTTCCTCACTGAAAAGAAAGGCATAAACACACATCGTTTATGTTCATCGTTCTACAATTCCACACTTATGGACTGCTTTAAAGGGATCTATGTAAGATTGTTACAAGGAAAGAAAGCCCACTGCAAGTTTTAAAAGACTGATATATCCTTTGGCTGTTCTTTCCTGGCAGTTCCAAGTAAGGAAGTTTGAAAATTATTGCATAGAAAAAACAGTGGGGGAAAAAGCCCTGAACACAAACCCCCTCAAACCAACTAACTAAACCAAACCCAGAAACTCTGTAAAGGAAGAAGAATCCAACATACTTCCCCATAAGGATTTTTTTGTTTGATCCTTTTCCTAAGAAGTCCTCTGGAGCTGGCCTCTTTCTCACAGGCCTCATTGGCTTAGAATCAGGAGGTCTAAAGAAAAAAAGGATGCTCTTGAGTATCAAACCAGTAATATTTCAAGAACAAAAAAAGCCATTTTACCTTCACCTTTCACCTTGAGAAGGTGCCAAGTTAAATCATAACGAAAGGACTCAAGGACAGTGAGTCTAAGAATGGAAGGAGGCAGTGGGGAAGAGGAGAGAGAAGGCAAAGCAAAGATAAGGAAAGGATTCTGCCAGACACCAAAATTAGTTCACTCAAAAACGTAAAGGTCTACCAGAGTCCCGATAAAGAGAAGGAAGCAAATCACATTTGTGCCAGCAGCACATGTAAGTATGATCTACCCTGCTGCTGGGATCATCTGCTCTATGATTGTAAGGTCTCTTTCCCCAGCTGCACCTGATTTCATGGGATTAGAGAGTGGAGATCCCAGAGCACTGAGGTTAGGGCAAGACCTACCCAAGCTGAAACTCTGGATGAGATCTAAAGGAGACAGAATATTTATAAAAGTCAAATTTCATAATTTTACTTCCTCACAATCCCCCTGCAACAGTAATTTCTCTCTTCTAACAGCCCCCCTCCCTATTTTTACAAACATCTTAAGTCATGAAGAGGTGGCTGCACCTCATCTCTCCAATAAAAGGAAATCTCCAAAAAGATAATGACCCAGATGCTCCTTACCACAAAGAGGCTACAGTCTGTGTGTACAAAGAAGAAGGGTGGAAGACAAATGTTTGGTCATCCCCTCAAGACAGTCAAGTAGACACATGGAGTCAAAGCTCAAGTTTTGCCACTAGTTAGTAACTAATTACACAGGAAACTTTCAGTGGTGAGAGCCACCTAATTGTCATTTCCCTTAAGGTAAGTGATCACCATCAAGTGGCACACTAATAAGTAAATTGCATGAGAGACACAAACTCCAGGAATGCTGCCCTGCCAAAGGCTTCATCAGAGGCAATTCAAAGGGGTATATGGGAAAGTGAGGCACTAAGCTCTTCAACCTAGGGTCTGCTGAAAGCAGGAGGGGACAAAACCTGCTCCAGTCTCCTGGACCACTGGATCCGCAGTACCACAAAATGTTGCCCTGAGACAATGAGGAATGCTCTCCTGAGAGCCCACACACCCATAACCACCTGACACAAAGCAAGCCTTATGACTTTTGGCAGAAATCCAAGAGCCTTCTGCACTTGCTAAAGGGACAGGCAACTGTAGAGATCTCCAAGCCGTATGACTGGTTAATGCTCCTACGTACCATGGGTACCATATTCTGAAGTGGAACCACCATTTCAAACAAGCAGTAAAAAGCTTCTGTTTCATAACCCCGTTACCTTTCTTTCACAAAGCTTGGGCAGCCCTCATTTTTCCACGAGTTCCAATTTTCTTCGGTATTTAATATATGCTGTAGAAACACAGAAAGTCTTGCATATTATTAGGGTCATAAGCACTTTCAGAGTTGACCCCAAAGTTTTAAACTGAGCTATTAAAATTAAGGGGAAAACTTTGTTCTAGGTTGTTTCAGTCGCTATCCTGAACATCATCAGTATAATCTTAGACAACTGGCTTAATTTATTCAAAAATAGTGTATCTCCTCTCTTCAAAAATCATGGGAAAGGCTTTATTTCCCCTGGTCTAGACAAGAAAATAGATGCAGTCAAAGTAAAGGAAAAAAAGAAAGCAAAAAGACAGCTTCTTGGGTTTTTATTAATTTTCACTTGTATTTTATTTCCATGTCTTTGGGCACAGGGCTCCTATATGCAAAGAACTTTTAAAGTTTTTTTGCCTTCCAATAACCCATCTCTCCTGTATGTCCACATGCACATATAGGCATATTTCTGTTTCTCCCCAGCAGAAGGAAGAAAAGAGTATTAATGAAAACATGGGATAAAATATGACTACAAAATAAAAAGACATTATAAGACCTTTTTTTACAGGGATGAGGTAAAAGTTCTCTCAGATATAACAGCTATGTTCCAAAAGCCAGTTTAAGCTGAAACTGCTTTTTTATATGCTGTATCAAGTTTGTTCAGGCAGGCATCAGAGTACTTACCTCCACCATTTTTGAGAACCTTTCCCCATCTGGAGGATTTTCTGAAAGAAGCTATAAATGGGAGAAAAGAAAGTGAACTTTCTGCATTATATCTGTGGCAGAATATGTAAGAAGAAAACCCCAGAGAAAATGGTCGTTACTGCTTCAAGTGTGATTGATACAATACTACATGCTTAATATTCTTCCACGTAATTTTTATGAAAGTAGATACTGTACCAACCTGGTAAACTGCTTTTGTAGTATCTTCAATCCAAAGAGACTGTTCATCTGTTAGAACATAGTTTGAACTGGAATTGAAAAACAAAACAACACATCAAAAAGTGTGCTGAGGACACATAAGTTACACTACATACCTTCTGAGGGATGCTAGAGGGGATCTGAGGAAAGTACTCTGAATGTGAACTGCTCTGGTCCTAGGGATTAACCATTTATTAGTTTGTGGAATTAAGTAGATGTGCGTTCAAGGTTTAGATTCATCCAATAGGAAGCCCATTTGTGCGATTCAAGATCACACCTTGTTGTTGGACCCAAAACAAAGCAAATGGACACAATGAAAAGATTTACCTCAAAAAGTAACCAAGTGTTATAGTACACTATTTGTATCTCATGCCATCCTTGACCACCAATAAGTGATTGTTTCTAATGAACATTTTAATTCATTGACATTAAAATGACTGTCACTTCAACAGGACTGAACTGCAATTCAGAAGACCTGAATTCCATTCATTCTCTGCCACTAGACTGACTTGATAAATAATCTGTAGAATTAGGATTACGATCCTAGCCTAGTTGACAAAGTTCTTTGAGAGCTGTTTATAAAAAGCAATATACAGCAGGTGAGAGACAGCTGCCTTGCTAAGGATATTAATTATTATGGGCACATATGGCCCAGGGCATAGGAAATGAACAGAGAGATGGGATTTTCTTCAGCATAACGTTGGGAGACTAGGAACAGATGGGGTTTGGCTCTATCCCATTAATTTATAAAAGCAACAATCACCATTGTTATTTCTTGCCATTTTAGACAGATTTCTGTAGCACACTAAGAAAAAACAAATCAGCAACCAATGCCACATTGCAGAGTCAGTACAGACTCAAAATACCCTGCACTGGTCTAACAACTTGGTGCTGCCAAGGAGAGTCTCCTTCCCGCTCATGGCTGGCACTCACCATAAGAAAGTTTTAATGGCCTCTACTTCTCTGAGACCCCACAACTCACCAACTTGGCAGAAAACTTACTCTGCAAATATGAGCAGATTGGGTTTTTGCCTGTATAGTAAATGGCACAAGTTTGAGTAACACCAATCAACACTAGAACAAGGGATGGCAAAGAATAAGACAAAGAACAGAAAAATTAATGAGATCTCTGCTTTCCTGCTGTAAAATAACTTCAGCCACACCCTGTATTTACCAATCCAAGGCTTCAAGTTCCACAAGAACCTCAGAATAAGTAGACAAACTATTTTAAAATATTTTGGTTTATCTCCAAGTTCCTAGTTCTCCACCCCCAAAATACAAAATATTTTCAAATTACCTTTTAAATTTGACTTGTCCCTTTAGATACTGAAATAGGATTAGGTACTGCAACAAGATGTGACGGCGGAAGTTACTGTCACTCAGCTGTAAATCCATCAGCTAAACAACAAAAAAAGCAAGAGATCTTTAAATATTTATTCTCTTTTAACTTATCTTTGTAAAGACAACATTACCAATGAAATCCAATAAACAAATGGCAGCTTTACTGAAGACTCTTACTACAGAAATAGAAGTCCCCAAGTCATTAATTAACAGAGGCAATCCACAAAGAATAAAATAGAAAAAAAGAATAACATAGAAAAAGGAATAGAATAAAACTATCTAAATAAATTGGCCAAACAGTGTAATTGGATACCAGAGAAACTGGAGTCTCGATTTGTGGAGACATTCAAAGCTCAGCTGGACATAGTGCTGATCAACTGCTCCAGCTGAGAGCTTTGAGCAGGGAGGCTGAACCAGACTCAGGTTCCTTCCAGCCTCAAGTAGCCTGGGATTCCAAGAAGGGAAATCACATACCTTTTCACTAGTTAGGAACTTTGCAAAATATACATGTTCTCCTCCTGTTTTCAGTTCTTCCAACTTTTTGCGTGAAGCCTGAGTGTCGTCCAATTTATAACTTTTGAAAACAGCCAAAACCTCTTCTGAGTACTATAAAACAGAGTTATTTACCACGTGAAAGCAATACCAAACCTTTGTAAGTAGAGAACTACACTAGACTTAAAGCCAAGCAAGTAAAATAATTTGTAAATTTGCTATCAGCCCATTGAAACAACCCATTCGTTACCGATGTATAGGACCTCTCTGAACACCACAAATGAAGTGAAAGTGTTATCATGTCAGAACATCTAATCATATGGAATATTTAAAGTATGCTAACAAAAACAACACTTTGGGTTGTGAACAGTGCTTTGTTGTTTAGACATCATGAAGAAAAAAGGTTCACATGATGACAGCACTACATTGAAAAATTTCATCTGAAAGACTTAAGTCTGGCCTTGATCAGTTTCTGACCTGCACCCGTGGTGGTTTTTTGTGTTTTTTTTTTTTTTGACCCCATTAGTAGATCTCATTAATTAGATTTGTATTAGGATGTCTGAGCAGATGTCACCTCTTATTACTAGAACACAGAGAATGAAGATTAAAAAAAACTAGGCTTCTTTGAATTAAATAAATACTGAGTGACAAATTGTGAAGAAACAGTAGCTTAGCAATAAATCATCCTCAATATTCATACTAAGCAAAACTGAAACAGCTGGCTGAAGGGGACATCAAGTCATTGCTTCTATAAAGAGATCTGTTTCATCAGAAACCAATAATCTTTAGGATCCCACTGGGATCAATACAACTACTCAAAAGTAAGAGCTAGGATTAGACAGAGCTACTTACCTTCTCAGGGTAAAAAAACCCACCCAAACCTACAAGTTCTGGCTTTTGCAGCTGATAAGCCACAAAAAAGGTACTTCTGGCACTGTTGCAACATATGAAGTACTTCTGATACTGACTTACACAAGTTATATTAGGGGGCTTACTGTACATCTGAACACAACATGTTTGTTTACTGCAAAAAGCTCACTTTAGAAAACAGCAAAATGCATTTTCTCATGCACTATCATTTTCCAGCAGCCTGAGCCTTTGAACTGTTCCATGCTTATGCAGTCACTGCTACTCATGTAAACAATGACCTTTATTTAGGCTGAATGGTGGAAAGCATGAACTCAGATTACCTTAAGAAAAGTTTTCCATGACACCTTCTCATAGCACTGCACAGGATTTCTAAAATAATCTTGAAGCGACCAGAATTTTCTATATAGGTTATAATCTATTGGAATGGAACTGTGGAAAAAATAATAAAAAAAAAACCATACTGAAAAGCAATATTCAAGTTCATTCAGGAATGTACAATCCCAGAAAATATCATTCATTTTGGAAGTAAATTAATGAGCCAGTAGTGAACCCTCACAGAGAAATCTGTAACTCAGAATTTGTCCTTGTAAGAGTTTTCTATTCAGTCTATTGTTACTTTCTCACCATAAAAGCAAAAATAGTACGTAAAAGGGATCTTAGGAGTTTTTCACTGTCTGGGGAATGAAGAGGACCACAGCTTTTTCTCCTAAAGCATATACTCAAAATCCCTGAATATATCTTATCACAACAAGTTTTGTGAAAGGAATTTGGAAAACTGTCAAAACCAGAGTGGCTCTCAGCCAGGGCATGCAACTTTTTCAAATCTGTACATTTCTGTCTTCCAGGCAACTCCAATTAAACAGTTAAGGTACTACCAGGAGTCTTCACTGATTAGATACATCCAATCTTCAGCGTGCAGGAGACGAGGAGATTTTGGACAACATTTAAGTATATTTCCCAAACAGCTTTTTTCCTTTCACTTTATAAAGCTTAGCTTCAGCTTTTAAAGTTTCTGTAAGCTCACCAACTTGTTGGTGCTTCATCATCTCCCATTTCACCTTCTTCTACATCCATTCCTTCTTCCCTCTCCTCCGTGTGCTAAATAGGAAAAAATATTTAAAATTTATACAAATGCCACTACAGTTTGCATAGGGTTCTCACAGTGTTCTTTACTACAAGCATTCCACTACATATTAGATCAGAAAGCTTAAGCTGGTAACTCAAAAGATCTCTGAAGTATTATTACCATAAAATGTGCAACAAATTTGTGTCTTAATGCAGTGGTAGCCTCACTTCTCCTGAAAAAAGCTGAAGAGACAGCTCTGTCCTCTGCACACTGTGGGGAAAACTTTGCACTGTAAGTGACAGTGCTTATTCCTCACAATCAAAACAATCTTTTTCCCCTCAGAGAGCACAGTTTAATGTTCTAAGTAACATGCCTATCCCCAAAACTACAGATTGGTCTGGCAGAGGAACATCCAAATGACGAACCAACAGTCCCAAACACTTTTTGTGCAAACGGTCTAATGTGTTTACTGCACAATCAGTGAAAAATTACATAGGAATTTTCACCTTCTGTCCCAGAGTGCTCTCATGTTCATTGGTATTGAAAACAGTGACATTTTCCAGGTTAAACTGACTCTGTAGGTTAAGCCCTGTGAAAAACAAAGGGTAAGTTTTAGAAGCTGTGAAGTTCCCAAGTCTGTTCATTCAGTGAGCTGCTTATGAAATGCTGATACTCAACTCTCAGAGCATTCAAAACTTATGTTTAAAATCAAAGCAAATAAAAGTCACTTACAACAACAAGGACAGACACAAGAACTAGGATACAAGTGCAAAGTGATTTGGTCTGCAACCATCAGAAACTTACAAGGTTCAGCTTATTTAGTCTCAACGTTAAGTGTGATGAAATGCAAAAAATCTCACCTGACTTTTCTGAAAGTGGAAATAACCGAGCCAAGAAGAGCTGAATTCTTCCACAAAAGACTGTGTTTTGTGACTTAGATAATCTTCTTAAGAGGTCTAGATATCATAAAAAGTAAAGAATGTTAGTATTTATCCCTCTTTTCCTTTCTCATGTAGTAGAATTCAAGACTTGCTAATTACATGACCTACAGAGCTAACAAAAGGAAGCTCATATTTGTAAATTTAAATGCCAGTGACTCCCTCTGATCAGACATATTTCTTCCATATGCATTCTGCCAATTCTTCTAACCCCTTCAACACCAATAAAAAATAAGTTTGAATGAATCCTACTCAAATACAGCCTCTGATATGAGCCTTGTCATTGCTGAGGAATGATATTCTTCTATAATGATCGCCACTGATGAAGAGAGTTCCCTGAGGTCTGAATGACTTCTACATTAATAAGCAAGACTCACGAATTTTTCTGCTGAGAGATGCACCTTTTAACTTCATTATTTATTGAACACATCCGAATGTAAATCAAATTATTAAACTCACTTTCATTTGCTGAGGTAGGAAGTTCTTTAATACTGCTCCCCCCTCCCCGAAAAGCTACCACTCACCATTGCACATGCGTAGCAAGTAATTTTTCCCTGCAGAGTAAAATGTGTTCTGAAACAGAGTAAAGGTATTTAGAACATCAAGACACCACAAAACCTTCTTGAGCAGATTTAATCCAATCACAAGATATGAGTAAGTATGAGTCACTCCTACAGATAATTCTAAACTGGAGTCTTCCCTTACATAACAGGCAGGTTTCATGAAAAGGCAAGATAAAACAAGCAGTCCCACAAATTCCAAGAAAGCATAAGACACATTTAAATCCAGCCTTCATAAAGAAAAACATGTGTGTCAATGAACAGTAAGAACAGCATCCACTTTTTTTTTTCAATACACTAATTTTTACAGTAATTTCCTTTATTACTCCATGTATAATTTATATAAATAAGCAAAGAGCACTCACAAAAGATTTACAGCGTTCACAATACTGGTGATTTGAAAGCAGGAAAAAGAAATTGGTAGATACTTGAGCTAATGATAAAGAACAGTTTGTGAATATATCAGGGGCCATAACGTTATCTGAAACAGAACAGCTAGAGCTAATGACTAAAAGGGCTGGTTAGAAAATCCAGGTTAGGAAAACACTGAGATAGTAGAATGCTTTTCAGGTGCTACCTCTGGAGTTCCTGGCACTTATGTGTCAGCTACAAACACAGTTAAATTCTGTTCATAAAAATGGTTCATGTAGACAAAAGCTTTGGCAAAACAATGTAACATTTTGCAAAAATACCTACCGATTTCCACGTAGCAACATTTTTCTCCACAAAAGTGAAAATTTTGTCACACTGATCCAAAGGGAGGCAATCCAGTACATCCCCCAAAAGCACAAAAGGAGTTGATGCAGTGCATATACCTGTGAGGAACAGGGAATCTTTTATTCAAGAAATTTGAACTGACATATAAAAAATAAAGATGCATTGCACTTGAGGGACATTTGACTTAAAAAAGAAGAAAAAAGTTTTTCTTCCTAATAGAAAGCTTGGACTAAAATGTGAACTTTCATTAAACCTATTTTGATTATTTTCATAATCAAGTGAGATTTGCAAAAGCTTTGCAGTAACATAAAACAAATACTAAAAAAAAAATCACTGTTCTAATGACCTCAGAATCTGAAACAATGTCACATCTTTTTGCAGACTGCAAGTGAACTCTTTCCTACTTCTAAACCCACAGTTAGTCACACTACATACATGCATGAAGCCTGAGAGCCTTTACAAGCACCACTAAAACAGTGCTCCAAGGCCATCCATCCATGCTCTGTAGGTAGTGCCTGCATTCCTCATATCACAGTTCTTGTTATTCTACAGCTCAAAAAACATAAAAGTAGTTGACCTATATTTACTAAAACAAGCAATTTTTGATGAATGATGTGAACAAATGAACAAAAGGAAGTGCTCAAAAGTCACTTCAGAAGAGATCAGCACACTGATTTCTGACATTAAAAACTGTTATAGAAACAGATTCAAGTATCTAAAGAACAGCCATGTACTGACAGGAGATGAGCGCAAATATCCAGGAGATGTTATTTCTGGCTCTGCCAAGTCATTTTACCTCTCTGCCTCAGTGGTCTCATCTCTGAAATTATGCTGGGAAACTTCTAATCATTTTAAGAGTGCTGGACAAAGACAGAAAATGCTAATCATGCGGCAGCATAACCCATGCATCTCCATTAAAAAGAAGAAAAATATTCCAGATTCCAACACAAATGTCACATATATAACCAAATTCAATGATATTATACTTAATTTCTCTTCTGAAAGAAATCCAAGCTTACTTACCACTAGCATAAGAGTCACATATCACCAAAGGTAACTGCTGTAGGTGACTTACAGAAATAAAGATTTTAAAATTCCCCTAAATGGTCCCTAAAATTTCCAATAGATTTGAAAGGGAGATGCTCACCTTCTGTGACTCCATTAATAGCAAGAGAAATAATTGCCAGGAGATTTTCACAAGGAGCTTTGTTTATCTAAACAAAGAAAACAGTGTTGAAATTCTCTAGTCTGACCTAAATGTATCAAACAAAACTAAAATTCTTGTTTCCAAGTAGGCATATTTAAAACAAATACTGACATTCAATGTTCCAAAACAATCTATGAAATTTGACCTGTCAGTTAACTATAAGTTTTTATTGAGTGTGAAACTTCTCTTGACTCCTTCCAGCCACTAAAGACCCAAACGCATAGACAGTCATTTACCTCTGAAAATTAATATCCCACATTCAAACTTCATTCGAGTATTATTTGATCATACATTATTTGACTCCCGTCATCATTCTTTTAAGCTGACAAAGCAGCTTTGTTACATATTAGCAACAAATCACAAAATAGTTTTGACTTGAAGAGGCCATAAAGATCTCCTAGTTCCAATCCCTCGGCCATGGGCAGGAATAACTTTCACTAGACCAGGTTGCGCAAAGCCCCATCCAATCAGACCTTGATCAATTCCAGGGATGAGGTGTTGGAGTGAGAGCTCCTCTAGACACAGGCCCAGAGGAAAGCCAAAGCACAGGGGTTGAATTAAAACCTTTGGATAAGCTGAGATATATGAAGTCACACCAAAGTGAAATAGAAATACAGATTTTTAACTTTTAGTAGAAGTATATGCTAAGTGCTTTAAGCATTGAAAAGCTGCAGCAAAGAGACCTTAAACACAGTTCTTACTGCAGCAGTGTTACCTTTTCACAGAATTTCTTTACTTTAGACAAAACATAGATAGAACTATACTGTTCATATTTTTTAGATAGAGTGTTCACACAAACTATAAGAGCCGATAAAAACTATATATGCAAATCTTTGTAATACCTATGTAATAATTGTGTAAGATTTACGACTATTAGAATTAGACCAGGATAGGTTAAGAGAAAAAAAACTAGAATCGTGTGTCAATTTTAACGGTCAATTAACAAATATAATCCACACTTCTGTAAGTTTAGAGAAGAAGAAGAAGCTACTTTCTACTTGCTGTTTGCCTGCTGCTGCTGCTGTTACTGCCTGACCTTATCATGTAACCCCTTTGAACTCTACTGTCAAAAAACTATGAGACTAGGAAATAAAGAACTTTAGCAGGACAGCAGAGCCCCCTCTGCTTTTTCACCTTCATCCGAAAAGGGAGAGTATCCCATCAAAAGCCCAACAAATGGTGCCTCTATTTTAAGGGGAAAAACTTAAGAAATTTCCTGTTGAAGCATCTCCAAAGTAGGAAGAAAAAGGCTGTTTGGAAGAAACAGAAAAATCCCAGGAGCAAAATGGACCCTGGACGAAAGGTGACACAGTGTCTATTGGATACTGCAAAGAAAGCATAAACCCAACTCACGGGACGAGCTGGAGAGAGCTGTGCAGAAGCTTACCTTTGGGGAGGAAAGGTAAGCATCCTTTGGAGCAATCCAGAGATGGGAAACAGTATGTCAAAAGAGCAGAGGCAGATTTATGAACATCTAAAATATTTATTAATATGTAATAATTACAAGGTCCCAAGCAAAGACTTGAAAGATCTTTTAATATATGCTCAAAAAAACTTCCCAGAAGTAAAAGCAGGCTCTGCATTAAATAAAAAAGTATGGGACCAAATTGGTATAAAATTATTTGATGAATCCACCCGTGGAAATAAATCTCTATGAAATACACTGCCCATATGGTGAATAATTGTTGAAATATTGAACAATCCCTTCTCTATATTCATAGTTACAGTCCCTGAAGTAGAATCTGATAACGAAACACTGCAAACTCCAATTTCAAATTCTACATCACAGCCAGACACTAACATGGGCAAAAAGGGCTCTCAGTCAGATATAACATACACGGGGAACACATATGCGGGCGAATATGTGCCACGAAATGTGCTGATAGACACACATGCAGCGCCTCGGACGCAGACAGCCCACCCGCGAAACCCCCGCGTTCTTTAACTGCCGCTAAACTGCAGCCGCTGGACCGCCGGGACCGGCGGACTTGTCACAGCCGTGTTTTCGAGCTGCACAGCTGGTTCATACAGCCCCGTGTGAAACGCCGGCGCCTCCAGGCACCTCTCCGAGCGAGCCAAGCTTGCCGCCGCCGCCGATGCTTTGGGAAATGCCGCGCGAGGAACAACCCCCGCCTTCCTCTTCCCTGCCGACTCCGCCCCGTCTTTACGGGCAACGCAGGGGTCTTTTGCGGGCGGTCCCGTTCCTTTTTTATCGGGATTACCACCCCCGCCCCCGACCCGGGAAAACAGGGGAGATTTTCCTTTCCCCTTTGCGAAACGGCTTTACCTTTTGCCTCGGCGGCCGAGAAACCCAAAATTTTTACAGATTCAAAATCGGTCCCGCAGCCCGATCCAAGCGCCAGACCTCTGTGCGCGGCTCGGGCAGAGTCTCCGCCGCTCGCGTCTTCCCCCGGCACGGAGCTGCTGCGGCGTCCAACCTGCAGCCCGTGACAGAGCAGCGTTCGGCACCCGCGCTCGCCTCCCCGCCGTGGGTGCAGCCACCGCCTGCGCCAGCCGGCCAGCTGCCGGACCGCCCTGGCCACACGGTACCTCCAGTGGGCCTGCCGATGGCCCCACCACCTCCCGCAGCCACCAGCCTTCTGTTTCGGGATTCGGAGCTAGTGGATATACTACAGCCGCCTCCTTTGGCGACAGTGCACACGCTTCCGAGCTCAGTTCCACTCCCCTGTCCTGAGCCGAGCGTTTCGCGCAGTGCCTGCCACGACCCTCCGCCCATGCTTCCTCAAATGGATCAAGTCTCTTATATTCGAGCCGACACTGGGCCGAAAAACTACCTCACTACAAAAGTTTTCCCAGACACCCACGAGGTACAAAATGCACGCTCACACTATCCCGGACAGCCAGCTGGCGTCATAACAACGCCATCTGCCGTACAAGACCATGGCGGCTCCCTGGTCACTTCCGTAAACAATGTCCACCTACTTCCGCCGGCGCCATCTTGTAACGAACAAGTTGCTCATCCTCCAGCTGCAACGCCACCTGTGGCCGCTTCTGTTATTACACCCTCAAATACTTGAAATACACAGACAAAACCTCCCGCGGAACAGCGTTCTGTTTCACAGAGAGGGGGGAGATGGACCAGAAAGAAACAGCCGCTGGACTAATAGAGACAGAAGAATATACAATGATTGTTCTGCTTCTGATGAAGAAAAAAGCCTATCTCTCCATCAGTCAGGACACCCTCTGAGGGGAAGTCAAAAGCCAGTTACAACAGACGGGGTAGAAATTAGACAAAAGGCACTAAAAGAAAAAGATTTCGACTTAGCCCAAGAGCCAGTTCTAGCTCTGCCAATCAGATACGGCCGAAGGAATGCCGAACCAAGATGGGTGAAGATAGAACACGATGATATATCAAGGATTTGAGAAGAGTGATTCGAGAAAATGGGAGAGGCTCACCATATTTTAAACTGCTAAAAGCAATATTTGACAGTGCGGACCTAATACCTTTTGATTGCAGATACATTGCTTCACCAATTCTAACAGAATCACAATACATCCTATGGGACATGAAATGGAGGAAATTCTTGAATCAAAAAATTGCAACATATGCTAAGGGTCCCCACGCAGCATTTACAATAGCCCAGCTAACAGGCAACCTCCCCCTGCCCACAGCCATCCAACCCCTCCGACCCCGAGCG
>VZRV01004310.1:81988-202582 GCA_013398115.1 Falcunculus frontatus | reverse complement strand
CCCAAAGATAAGCCCAAAGATCAAGTAAAATTACTGAGAGCAGTATTAGGGGACATAAACAAGCACCCTGCAAAGCTTTTTTATTGACACAACCGGTGGGGACCCCAGAAGGGACTTCCACATCAGTAAAGCAGGGGCCATTAGAGCCCCATACAGCATTCATTGATCGCCTGACACAAGCCTTGGAAAGGCAGTATGAGGATGATGGAGCCCAACCACTCCTGCTTTGCAACCTTGCATATGTGAATGCCAATAAAGAATGCAGAAAAGTCATTCGAAGTCTACCTGAACAGGAGCCTGCCCTACCACAAATGACAGAAGCCTGCAGCAAAGGTGGTAGCCCTCAACAAATAGCTACCATACAAGCAACTACCTTGGGAGAGTCACTTGAAAAGGCTCTCAAAAGTCAGTCAGAAGTAATGGACCAGGCACTTGCAAAAACCTTTGATGCTCTCAATTTAACAATTCAGCAGAGCAACAAGGTTATGCGAGAGGAGGTGGGCAAAAGAGGGTGCTATCATTGTGGAAAGCCTGGACTTGTGAAGAAAAATTACCCAGAACTGACAGGAAATTCAAAGCCATTCAATCGTTGCCCAAGATATAAGAAAGGAAGACACCATGCCAGCCAGTGCCACTCCAAGTGTGATATAGATGGAAACCCCTTACTGGGAAACGGCAGGAGGAGTGTGAATGGTCCCTCTGTTGGGAGACAGATAGTGCCATTTCAACAGCCAGGGAATTTCCAAGGGGCCGGATTTGTGAATTACTTGGGCCAAACCCCATTCACCAGATTGTCACCCACCTACCAAGTGATCCCAAACCACTACCACCAGGGGCCCAGTGCGAACTGGCAACTTCCAAACTAGTTTCCTACGTGATTGTCACGCTGTGATATCCACAGGGGTGACAGGAACATCACAAAAGAGACAAGATTTTCTAATTATAGGCAAAGAAGGAAATTGTATTTTGGGACTTGTGGTTTTTCCTTCCATTGTTTCTGCCTATTGCAATGAAGAATTAACAGTCTTAGTACAAGCATGGGATCCTCCACTTGTCATTCCAGCAAAAACTCCAATAGCTACAGCTATTGCCTTGCCAGCCAACATAATATACATCTCACAGAGTGCCAGCAGGTTTCATTTAAAAGCTCAGGTGCAATCCCAGACATCTTTTGGGTACAATGTATAGGTCGCAATCAAACACAACTGACCCGCAGTTTAACGTGCAATAACAAAACAGTCTGAATTACAGGCCTTCTGGATACAGGCGCAAATGTTACAGTGATTTCTTATATGTTCTGGCTGAAAGAATGGATTCTAGTAACACCTTTGGACTCTCTCTCAGGTATTAGGTGAGCCACTGTATGTCTACAGAGCACTTGGATGATTGCAGTTAAAGAACCTGAAGGGAAAACAGCAACTATTCATCCCTTCGCTGTGCAGAAGCCAATCACAGTATGGGGAAGAGATCTGCTGTTCCAATGGGGAGTGAAATTGGAAGTGGATTTTTAATGGGGGCCATGACGGCACTCGAAATTGTCCTGGAAAACCAACAATCCTTCTGAGCTCGTGAAGCAATCTCCATGAATCAGAAGCTTTCTTGTGCATGATGAACACTGGTGAGTTCCATGGACTGTTAGTTTCTTTGATGTGGCTTCTCTGTAATTGCTCTTTGACCAGTTCTTTGAGGGCACTTAATTTCTTCTTCCCCAGGGGCCATTGACTCACCTAGACAGGATTGTCACGTTGTTACGGACTTGTGTGTCTTCCCTGAGCCGTCAGTAAACACCTGGATAGTTTCTAGAGGTACTTCACTTGAAATGGGTTTTTCTCTGAAGCTTAATTTTGCTTACAACAGCTAGTGGTTTGGGAAGTGGATAGAGCAGGCAGCTGGATAGTTTAACAATGCAATTTGTAAATCTTCTGATTTTTGCGAAGTCCAATCAAAATACTCTCTGTTTAAGGGCATATAAATCATTACAAATTTTTGACCTGCCATGGTTAACAGCCTTTCTCTGGCTCGGATTAGAAGAAAGTTCTTCTCAAGTGGTTGAGCTGGCAGCTGTGGTCAGAGCATTTCAGCTCTTCCCAGAACCTTTTAATTTGATTACAGATTCTGCATACGTAGCAATTATAGTTAAAAGAAGTGAAGGATCAGTTTTAAAAGATGTTAGTAATGACAGTCTGTATCGTTATCTTACATACCTCTATTCAATTTTACAAAACAGAAAAAGTCAATATTTTGTTTCTCATATCAGAGCACATTCTTCACTTCCAGAATTTTTGGCAGAAGGAAATGCAAGAGCCGATGAACTAACAGTGGCTGTTGTTAATACCCTACCCAACATTTCTGAACAAGCAAAACTGAGTCATGCTTTTTTTCATCAAAATGCGCAAGCGCTCATGCAAATGTTTCATCTTTCTAGGGATCAGGCAAAAGCAGTCATAAGTGCCTGTCCTGACCGCCAACTTGTACAGCCTCCTGTTTCAACAGGAGCAGTCAATCTGTGATGATTGCAAAGCTTGCAATTGTAGCAGGCAGATATCACCAAATACCAGTATTTCGGGAAATTAAAAAATATCCATGTATCAGTGGACACCTTTTCAGGTGCAGTCTTTGCTTCAGTACCTACAGGTGAGACAGCCAGTCACACCTGTCGGCATTTTTTGCAAGTGTTTGCTTCATTAGGGGTACCTCAAGAGATAAGAACAGACAATGGCCCTGCATACACAGCAAAGAAATTGGCCGACTTTCTAATGGATTGGGGAGTTCGGCACACTTCTGGTGTTCCTTACTCTCCCACAAGTCAAACCATTGTTAAAAGAACACATCACTTTTACTAAAATACGAAAACGTATTTTAGTATCAGCAAAAGGGAGGGTTGGCACAAGCAACACCACAGATGAAGTTGAGCAAAGCTCTGTATGTCTTTAATTTTTTAAACAACTCCTTTGTAGAGCCCGATCCTCCAATATTCAGGCATTTTTTAACAGTACAAGGGCAAAGTTAAAAGAAAATCCTCCAGTGTTGATTAGAAACCCAGAAACAGGGTGGACTGAAGGTCCATTTCCTCTAATAACATGGGGCAAAGGGTTTGCTTGTGTTTCCACAGGTGGCCAACTCAGATGGCTTCCAGCGAAGAACGCGAAACCCTCTCCAGCGCGAAGAAACGCTGACAATCCCACAAGTAAAGAAACAGGCACACAGACGTGAACTGTACAGAGATCGTAACCTCTCTCTGACGTCTTGCATTCTATCTACAGAAGATTGTGAACTTTGAGTGTGGGAATCAGTAGTATTGTAGAATTCTTTGTTAGAAGATAGCATAAGAGGAATATGGAACTTAATCATAAATTATGCTTATACTTTTTTGCTTTGCTTGCTTTTAGCCATGCAGATTTACCAGTTAACCAACCTAAAGTAAATGTTTGGGTGACTTTAGCTAATGCATCAGGTTTAGATACATGTATCTGTCCAACACAACCCCTGAGAAACCATTTTCCACCTGTTTGGTTGGTGTGCCAGTAGATGCTTGGCCAATTCCGATAGAAACTGATGAAACTATTCAAGGTCCCTTTGTTGAGACAAATGTGTGGAACTATGACAATCAAGTAGATGCATGGGATTGGTGGGTTCCTCACCTTCCCAAGGCATCTTCTGAACCTCAGGAACTAGAGATCCTTGGTTCTACATATATGACCTTTTGTATCAAATTTAGTTATGCAAAGAGGAGTCAGTCTTTAATTAAGGATGTTACTCCTTATCACAATTTATATAAAAATCAGACCTCGTGGTGTAACTATACTGGATTAGTTCATCCGGTATATGATACTCCCTTTCAATTACCGTGTGGAATATTTTTCATTTGTGGAGATAGAGTTTGGCCTGTTATCCCAGCACACATCACTGGTGGACCACGTAGCTTGAGAAAACTTACTTTACTAACACCCAGTGCAAAAATGCTTGCTTTTATGAAACACAGAAGTAAAAAGTCTATTTATCAGTATAAGCCAGATTGTAATGATGATTTTGTACCCTGGAATCTTGCAAAAAGGCTCCCAGCAGCTCTTCTTTTACCACAGCGTGGTTCAGGAGTAGCACTGAAACAATTAGACCGACTAGGGTGTTGGCTGAGTAAGGAATTCAATGCTACATCCCTTGCATTAAGTGATATGTTAACAGACACCAAAGATATCAGACATGCAACTTTGCAGAACAGGGCTGCAATTGATTTTCTTTTATTAGCACATGGACATGGATGTGAAGATTTTGAAGGAATGTGTTGTATGAATTTATCTGATCATTCAGAATCCATCCATAAGAGTATTCAACAACTTAAAGAAGGTGTGTCAAAGATTAGAGTTGATGATGGAGCTTGGTTAGATAACCTACTTGATGGATGGAATCTAACAGCATGGGTAAAAGAGTTTTTAAAGATGGGTTTCTATATATTAGTTATCATCATAGTTGTGTTAATAATGGTACCTTGTTTGCTTCAATGTATTCAGCAAATGATCAACAAAGCTATTAAAGGAGTCTACATGGTTCAAACAGGAGGGAGAGATGTTGGAGTGAGAGCTCCTCTAGACACAGGCCCAGAGGAAAGCCAAAGCACAGGGGTTGAATTAAAACCTTTGGATAAGCTGAGATATATGAAGTCACACCAAAGTGAAATAGAAATACAGATTTTTAACTTTTAGTAGAAATATATGCTAAGTGCTTTAAACATTGAAAAGCTGCAGCAAAGAGACCTTAAACACAGTTCTTACTGCAGCAGTGTTACCTTTTCACAGAATTTCTTTACTTTAGACAAAACATAGATAGAACTATACTGTTCATATTTTTTAGATAGAGTGTTCACACAAACTATAAGAGCCGATAAAAACTATATATGCAAATCTTTGTAATACCTATGTAATAATTGTGTAAGATTTACGACTATTAGAATTAGACCAGGATAGGTTAAGAGGAAAAAAACTAGAATCGTGTGTCAATTTTAATGGTCAATTAACAAATATAATCCACACTTCTGTAAGTTTAGAGAAGAAGAAGAAGCTACTTTCTACTTGCTGTTTGCCTGCTGCTGCTGCTGTTACTGCCTGACCTTATCATGTAACCCCTTTGAACTCTACCGTCAAAAAACTATGAGACTAGGAAATAAAGAACTTTAGCAGGACAGCAGAGCCCCCTCTGCTTTTTCACCTTCATCCGAAAAGGGAGAGTATCCCATCAAAAGCCCAACAGCCTTTCATCATTCTCTTAAGCTGACAAAGAAGCTTTGTTACATATTAGCAACAAAACACAAAATAGTTTTGATTTGAAGAGGCCATAAGATCTCCTAGTTCCAATCCATCTGCCATAGGCAGGGACAACTTTCACTAGACCAGGTTGCTCAAAGCCGCATCCAACCGGACCTTGATCACTTCCAGGGATGGGGCATCCACAGCATCTCAGGGCAACTTGTTCCAGTGCCTCACCAACCTCACAGTGAAGAACTTCTTTCTGACATCTATTCTAAACCTCCCTTTCCACCCACTCTTAAAGTACAGCTACAGAACAATGCAATTTTATTAATTAGAATTTTAAGATAAAGCACACTTTCATAAGCATTACAAAGCACTGCTGGAAAAGGCTCAGTCAACAGCTCTCACCATAGTGTGATGTCTGTAAAATACAAGATTCTACCAATCTCCTTGAATCATCTGTATTTAATCTCAATTTCCTATTACATAGCTCCTGTTTTCAATAAACAATGTTTTTCTACACCAAAATAAGTTGCTGTTACATTAATATACTAGCCTGTGAATAGAAATTTGAGGTTCAACAAGAGATAAGCTTCAGCAGTTTAAAGTACTTACTATTTCTTCTTCTACAACAACTCTAAAAGCTTGATCCAAGGTACACTTCTTTTCATTTTCACTGCAAATGCAAACATTCCACCTTAGTTAGTAACAACCCTCAGGTACAAGATTACTAAAAGTTATCTGAATAGACACTTTTTAAAAAACCAAGTGGCCTTTACTTACCTCCCAGGAACCTGGTTAAATGCGTTCAACAGCGGCTTGATGCTTTTGTTAATCAGAGCCTCTCTGGTGGATGTCTACCAAAATGCAAAGAAAGAAAAGCTACAACGCCAGTACAAAACTAAAAGGATCCTTCTCCTTCCACTGACAGGGGACAGAAATACTAAGGAATCTTTCTGCCACACACCATGTGTCAGTCTACAGAAAGAACTTTGTAACAAGATGGGCAAATAACCAGCATCTAGGAAATCAGGCATGTGAGCTAGTAGAGCATCACACCTCAAACCTGAGCTAACATGTAGGGAAAATAGCATTTCTAAGTGATACACAGAGGAACACGCTGTTGTGACCAACACTGCATCTATCGTTATCTCACGTGCCATACTCACAACTTCAGGTCGTTATGGTGGTTTGGGACACAAACCAGAGAATATTCTGAGTCGGAAGTGACCCACGACGATCATCGAGTACAACTCCTGGCCCTGCACGGACAGCCCTAAGAATCACATCATGCGCCTGAGAGGCTCTCTGTCTTCAAGGGAGTTAATAGCTCCTCCCAATTTTGTATCACCTACAAACCTGCATAGGATCCGTGCAAGTCCTGCGTTTAGAAAGGCGTTGAAAAGCACAAGACTCCTGCTAAGAAGATGGTCTAAAAATTACTATTTCCTGTTACAAAATCGATTCAATGGATCGAGTGCTTGTGCCTCGACCACTTCTGTGCAAACCCCACCCTCTTGTCTGACAACCTGGGTCGCAAACGACGGGATCCAGAGGCCTACGTACACAAGCAGGCCTCATGCACTGGCAAAGGAAAAGCGTCCCTCAGCAGAGGCAGCAAGTGCAATACGTTCGGACGTTTTGCTGCGGGGGGCACGCCATGCCTTCACTGTCTTTTACATTAAGTTTCGCTAACCTGCAGGCTGATCCTCCCCTTGGCAGAGCCGGCGAGCAGCCCGTCCTCACTCCCACACCGCCGTACCTCGGCCGCGCTGAGCGCTCCATAAAGGAGCACCCGGGCCGCTCCCGGCAGCAGCCCCGGCCGGGCCGCGGGCCTGGAGGCGCCGAGGCACAGCCCGGCCCCGCAGCTTCCCGTCCGAGCGGTGGGGATGGAGGGAAGGACGGAGGGGCGGAGGGAAGGCAGGAGGGAGGCGGGGGAAGCTCACCGTGAAGCGGAGCCGCGCCTCGGGCAGGCTGAAGAGCGGTGGCGACATGTTCCCGGCCGGGCGGTGCTCCGCGGCGCCCGCCGATGACGCCATGACCGCCGTCCTCCCGGCGGGAAGTGGGAGGAGCGCGGGGCCCATCGGCTTTGGCGGCGGGATAATGGGGGAATCACCGAGCCGTGGAGCCGGGTCGGCTGGGAAACACCTCCGGGATCGTCGAATCCAACCGTTAACCCAGCTCTGCCAGGCCCACCGCTAAACCACCGCCCCAAGGGCCGCGCTTTTTGAATGCTTCCAGGGATGGTGTGACCCCACCGCTTCCCTGGACAGCCTGTTCCAATGCTTGACAGCCCTTTCGGTGAGGCAGTTGTTCCTGATATCCAGTCTAAACCTCCTCTGGCACAACTTGAGGCCATCTGCTCTTGTCCCGTCACTTGTTGCCTGGGAGAAGAGGCCGACCCCCACCTGGCGACAGCCTCCTCAGAGGTGTTGTAGAGAGCGATGAGGTCTTCCCTTGATGTCCAAGTGTTAGAAGGATAAATTACTTGTGGGTAGAATTGCCTTGTTAAAGTTGAGGACTTGTCATGTTCCTACGATCTCAGACATGCGAAGGTTAACAAAGCTTGGGGAGAAGGATGTGCCGCTGAAAGTGGACACAAAAGAATGCAGAATTTGCAGGCCACCAGAACATTTGGCAGAACTTCCGAGATAAGGACGGAATTAACAAAGCCAACTCAGCAGCTGTGGTGAAATCAACTCGAGCTGGGTAAAAGATAATTCTGACAGGGAGATTGTGACCACTGACTCATGGACCACCAACTCAAGAAAAGACCTGACCATACGGACTAATTAGCATGAGAATTGAGGGAATTATTTAACCAACGGAAGATAGAATACAAATTAATGAGAGAACTGTGTAACTTGTAGCCAGTGAACGTTAATGCCCTCGTTTGCTAAAACCTATAAATAGTGAAACATTTTTGTAGTCAGCGTGCTGGCTTTGTGGATTTACCACCCAGCACCCCCTTCTGCTCATGACTGTAAATAAATCAAATATCTCGACTCAGTGTGTGGATTGGCCTCTTAAATATCGGATGAAAGAACCTATTTTGAACAACAACCTGAGCCTCCTTTTTCTCCAGGCTAAGCAACCCCGGCTCCCTCAGCCTCTCCTCATCAGATTTGTGTTCAGACCCTTCACGTTTCATTATTGCCAAAGTGAAAATGACTCTACAGATGTGGCTGTTGATTTTTTTCTGAGAAGCAATCCTAAGCCGCAGTCTGCCACCATTTTCAAAGTATCACTGAAGTAAGAATGATTAGGGATTTTTATATTGTCAGTAAAATCACCTCAGCACTCACAATTTACAGGTTGAGCAATATCCTGTGGATACCTCCTCAGTGACAGAAATATTTCCAGAAGAAATGACACTTCTCATGATCATAGAATCAAAATCATAGAACTGTTTGGGTTAGAAGGGACCTTGGTGTCTGGCCAAAAGCTCAGGTACTGCCAAACTCTTGTTCATAGGTGGGAAAAAGCTCAAACATCCAATATCCTGTTCATATGGGAAGAGGCAAATAATATTAATATTAAATTTGTTGTCATTATTAAATGGAAATATTTAAAATAATGCATGAAAGGATAGATGGGAATATGTGGGGTTTTTTTTTGGTGCGATGTGGCTGTAGTTTTCTTTTGTACCGAGAGAGGGAAGTGTTTGCCCAGAAAAGGAGGATGCAGCGTGAGGGGCATCTTGACTCGCGCTTGGGTGGCTGCTTCCAGACGCTGCTCCGCTAATGGAGAGGTGGGGGCACCCTGCCAGCCCAGAGTTTGTCACCTCATCTATAATTGAAACCATTGTTTGACACTGCCTAAAAAATGTGGGCTATGCCAGAGCCATGCCAATTCGTTTCAAATCGTGGGGAAAGGGGCTTCATAACATTGAAAATAGGCTCCACATGATCTGTCTTTTTGAATGAGTCACCTGCATGTGCTGTGAGACTTGCTGAATGTTGTTCATTCAGGCTTGGGAGACAGCTTACTTCCCTCCCCCCCCGCCCCCTTCTCATCTCTTATTTTAATAAATTAAATCTTATTATCAGCTGAATAAAGGGCCATTCTAAATGAATAATTTGAGATTATTCTAGCCCCCGTCTCTTGCTGTATGGAAGAGAACCAAAGGACAGCTCTCTAAATTGGTTATAAAGTTTTTAAACTTTAAAAAGATGGTAGAAAGCAAAAGTAGAAGTGTTCTAAGGAGATACTGTCAAAGGAAATGGAGTCTTTTTTGACTATAAATATTCCTTAAGCCAAGACTAATGTTTTATATGAGCAGAGAGGACTGCCAACATACTGAAAAAAGCAGTACAGTATATTTGTTAATGAGTACAACATGTCTGAAGACTTTTTTTCTTGGGGTAGGAACAAATGAAGAGGAAGAACAATGTTACCACTCTGATTTAATAGTGTTTTATAGCCACCTCTTGTTCGATACCGAATTTTTCCTGTTTGGAGTGGTGTTTGTTACTTTCTCATGGATCTCATGCCGAGGGGGGATCAACACTGGGCTGTTAGTGCTTGTATTGGGTTATGGACAAAGGAGGCTGCAGTGCCTGAAGAAGTTCTCACCCCAGCAGCTGCTGTGCACCCGGGGCAGAGACTGCTCCTTCAACAGCAATGTCAGCAGCGTGGCACTTCTGCTTGCCACGTGGTGTTGTCACCGTGCAACATCTGACAACATTGCTTAAAGCCATCCTCATCACCTCCTTAACAGAGGTGCCAAACTGTGCTCTGGGCTGGCAGGCAAAAAACTGGTTTTTGGGATCAGAAGCTCAGTCAGAGGAGTAGTGCTGCGTACCTGTAAATTAAAATGCCACAATTATCCTGGCTGTGAAGAGGAGTCAGTGTCCTAAATTAGCTAGCAGTATGTTAGAAAAAGCTATGTCTTCTAGTATGTGCTAGGTGGAAAGCTAATGAGGGAAAAAAGAAGTAAATATTGCTTTCTGTAGAAGTATTGTAAGCAAAATAATTTTTCAGCCCAGATTTAAATGCTGTCACCAACTGAAAGCTCAGATGGATGAAAGCAATCAACAGCAACACTATTTCAGGACACCTCTGTTCTCAGAGGTCAGTTGATAGAACAGATGTTCTATCATCTTATGTCAAGAGGCTGTGTAGTTGGAATTACAAAAAAAATCACCTAGATGCTGTCTTTTGGAATAAAATCCTGTTCCAAGACCAAACTGAATTTCCATTTAAATTTCTGTTACCATTCCTACAGAAGGGCATGTTTGGAGACTCTGAAGCCTCCCATCTCTGATGGCACTAGGGCTTAGTGCTTTGTTCTCCCTCCTTCCTTGCCCACCCTTGTGCTAAAGTGCTTTTCTTCTCAACCCACTTCCTTCCCCACCACCTTGCACACCCACCAGTGTGGAAGTACAGGCATGAAAGCTGGATAAATTGCCTTAGTAGCCTGGTTAAAATAGCTTACCTGTTATTTGCAAATGAGTCATGGGAAGTTGCACAAGGCAGTTTTATCTTTTAAACATTGATGAATACAAGGTGTCCTACCTTAGGCACTTAATTTTAAGGTGGCATCCTGCCAGCCACTGTAGCTTGTTACTGACTGTGAGATACAGTTAATAATGTGTGGACTGATGAAGGAGAAGCTAGATTAACACAAAAAAATAGCCCCCCAGGAAAACTTAAATAACATTTTTATAAAGTGAATAATAGAGAATCTTTCTGCATTTTATTACTGTATTACACTTTTCACCAGAACATACATATAACTTTTTTTGTTTGATAAATCTCATCATGATGTTCTGTTGCATTTAATTCTTTCAGGATTTTCTCTTGATTTATTGAATAAATTGCGGAGGAATATATACCATATGATCCCGTTCTCTCATACCAGTTACAGCAGAAATGTTTCACTGATGTATTTTGGTGTCATTTTTCAAATAATTTGGTTAGAGTGCGTAGAAAGGGTCCATTTACCTCGATTCACCTAGAAGACTACTTCACATGTGAATCTGAGAATGAATAGTTTTTCTACTCTTCATCTTTTGTCTGGGACATGTGACTTGCTAGCATAGAACACCTGGAATACTGCCAGGTATTATACTTTATTTTTATCAATTCATATCTGCACATAGATGGAAATATGATCACAAATGGCGATGGTCGTCAAATGACCCACTAAGGACTTTAATGACCAAGAGCAGGGGTTTGACCTTAGAGTCAAAACCTTGCAAAAGTGTTTACCATATATTGTTTGCTTTATCCCAATGCAGAGAATGTGTCTTTTTTTTGCCAAAAGAATTAACTAAAATTCATATCTGTGTGCTACTAATACTACAGAAATCTGGCTTTTTTTCAAAAGCAAGGTGTCACACATTTGCCTGCTATTCACAAAAATCATGCTATCAACAGCTCTTTCCTGCATATAGCAATATTTTTTGGGTTCTAACCTAACAGTATGACTGTGATTTCAGCAGAGAACTTGGATAAGTTTGACATTTTTTAGCTAGAATTTCCTTACAGCATACCTCTCATTTTGAGCATACTCTGACATGGAACCCCTTTAATTTAATTCATGAGTGCTTTATAATGTCAAACTTAGTTATTAAAGAATGCAGGAAGGCATCTTCTGGACCACATGCCTGTGTTTCTATACCGCAAGTGCCTGGAGTTACTTTCACATCTGCCATTGGTATGAATTCTGAAGTATGTTGTTGTTTTGTGATTATGCTACTAAAAAATGATACGATTTTTGTAGATTCGGTTCCTGTGGATTGCACTACTGAAGCTCATTCCTTCCTCCTTGGCATCTTCTTTTTGCCCTTCCTTGTCAATATTCAGAAAAAATGCAGCTCTGCCCCAAAGAACTTCTAGTTTGAACATACACATAAAAAACCATACAAAAGCCAGTGGAAGAGGTAGGCAACTAATTCTGATCATAAGCTTTTGAAAACAAGCTTTTCTTTGACTATAAATTCAAAATGAGAGAGGAAAGATACTCAGCAATCCAGGCTTGGAGTAATAAGGAAGAAGTCAAGAAAGTGAGACTAAGAAGACAAGAAAGTGAGAATCCCAGAAAGACGTAAGTGAAGAGAGAGAGTGTGGTGACCCACCCTTAAGGGGAAGGAAGTGGGAGTAAAATATAAGAAGGGGCCAGAGTCATGAGTGCTGGAGGATGAGCTTGGTCTCAATGGAGAGGGGGAGAAGGAACCTCTGGAGGAATAAAAGGACCTAAGCAGGGAGAGCCTATCTTAGCTCAAAGGTTCAGCCTGCTTTGGAAGAAATCCACCATGCTGCAAATGTTTTTAATTTGGGTGCTCAATAGTTCTCTGTGTGGGGCTTGGTTAATGAGGAAATGGTCCCTACCAGTGTTTAGTCCAGTCCAAATAACCTCTGACGGTCACATGCATAGGCAAGAGGAAAAGAAGGAATCAACTCTCGTAGTTCAAGCTACAGAGATGCAATCAGGAAAAGCTCTGCTGAGGCTGTATAGGAGGAATTCATCCAAAAATCTCCCCAAACAAGGCAAATTATCTGGGTGAAGTTTTTATATCAGAAGTTGTTGCTCTGTCAGCTGCTGAATCTCTTCTGTACTTCAGCACTGGGCATAATTTACAAGAGGGAATCCTCTAGTATAGTTGCTGCATGATCACTGTGTGCTGCAGTCACATGGTGGTTCTAGTCAACAAAGAGTGAAGAAAAGAAAGAATGGAAAAGTATTTCTAAAGTGGTACTGAAATTCAGTGTAATATCTTAAAATATGTAAGGCCTACAGGTACCAATTTTATTAAGCTACTTGAAAAAAACCCCAAAAAGCATAGGGAGGACCATCAGGGAATTAGCAAACTGTACATGTCACATCTCCCAGCTCACTTTATGAATATGTTCCTTTCTACTGTATCTGTGTTTGAGTTTTGTTTTGGGTTGGTTTTTTTTCTAACACTGCACAACCTGCAAGTCCTCCATACCCAAATGGAAGTTTGTAAAGTGCCTTGCTCTTTGTGGACCTGTGTTTCACCTCAGCCTGCTGCTTTCCAAATGCCATTTTAGACTGTCCGTGCGTGGGGGTTTTGCATCCCCCTCTCAGACGGACTGTGGCTGGAAACTGCCAGCTTACGGCAACTGATGACTTTCTTTAAGAGCCATCTGAAGACAAAGTGGAAAAATTCAGCTGTGTCCATGTGTAAATTCTAACTAAGGCATGTGTCATTGATAAACTTCGCTATTGGGGCTCTCTGTTATACTTTATTTATATCAACTTAAAGCCTGAAAGAATGTTGCTTTGGCTGCCTTTCAAAACCTGAGAACTGAGCATATGTGGATTCATTGAAAGGGAAATTAGTCACTCTTATTGCTTTAGAGAAACCAATCACTTTAAAATCCCTGCAACATCAATATGCCTCCCCATGATATAAATGCCCCAGAGGTTTTCTTGTTTTGAACATTTCCTTAGTGAAACTATCTGCTAAAACACAGTTCACCTACTGCAGTATGGAAATGCATTTGGAAGTATAACTTGTTCAATCAAAACATCTGAACAGACTTGGAATCAGCAGAGTGTTTACATTTTTGTCAGTTATCTCCAAGTGCTCGCTGCAATTAAAAGCTGTCTTTTTCCAGGCAGCTTTGCTTGTTATACAGTACTGAAGAAAGCTCATGAAGAGATCCAGTGTCCTTTAACATTGCAATTTGTAGCAAATCTAAAGCTTTTTACCCTTGCTCTCACATGCACAACCACCTTCACCAAGGTGAGCTGTTTCTCTAGATGAAAGAAGACAGTGCAGGCCCAGAAAATCAAGTGTTATTGCCATGTTGCAACCCACTATGGTGATGCAACCAAACTTTCCAAGGGCTCCTCATATCCTGTGTGACCATAACATGTGGTGAGCCGGTTTCTGAGACTTATGGAAAGTCCTTTCTAGTCTCCTAGCAGGAGAATCAGCCTAAGTGATAACAAATGAACAAAGAGAACACTAATACCCATGATGGCAAAATGGCGTTGGTTGATAGCAAAGCCCTCTTAGGCTCTGAGACTGCTCAAAAGATATCCCTAGTCATCATTGGGCAGAGTGGTAAGGCTGTTTTCTTCTTGGGTCCCTCCTAGATGAAGAGCCTTGAAGCAAAGCTCTTGAACATCACTCCTACAAAATATGTGGGAATGGCAGGCTCAGATGCATTGAGATGAAAGGTGAGGTGTAGAAGACCTACTGATTTGTATCCAATTTTACGTCTCATAGATAGCTCCATTCCTTCAGTAAGGCCCAGATCCCAGTCATGTGTGGAACTAGGTGAGGAGCCCGGCCTTCATAAACATCTTCTGATAAAATAAAGGGATGATTTGGGATTTAGGTGAGAGAGTGACACTGGTGGTCTGTTGTCCTTACAGAGAGCCTAGGGCAAGTATGCTTATCTCTTAGGCACTCAAAAATTAATGAATTAGGTGGGATGGGTCTCAATGACAGAAATAGCTTAATGATCTCCCCTACTTCTCTTGTGCTGTGTTCTGGCAAGTGGAGCAGACCAGCATACTGGCTGGATGATTGCACACACCCAACCTTCAGCAGGCTGCAGCCTAGGAGTAATGGCTAAATTGACTTGTTCAAGATAATCTGAGACCTGTTGCTCTTCCAGATGGCTGCTGACCTTAGATGCTTCTTACAAAACTGAAGAAAAATTTGGTCAACCTTCTCACTTTTTCTGGGACTTGGTTATGGTCCTGAGACAGAGAACCATGAAACCTGATTGCAAACTGCATGTATTAAGAGGTATATCTAGCACTGTAATACCTGCAGTGTCACTGTGATTCCTCTCCTTAGTGAGCTGGTTCCTCAGACTCTCACAAATCTGGATTCTTTGCATATTCACAATCATTATATTAACAGTTTCAGTTTCCTCACAACATTTGGTATTGAATTCTTCATCATGAGACTTAAATTCTCTAACTATTCTAATAGTTTGGCATAATCACTGGCCACTGGGCTTTTTATTGCTGAAGAATTTCACAATTATGTAATTAAAACAAGAGTGTTTGTATGGCAGCATAAGAAACTCTGAGCCTCTGAGCTATGGTTTTGGATTTTAAACCAGTTGTTGGAGCTTGTGCTCAGAACTGTGACAGCAACAGATTCATAAAAACAATTCAGGAACAAGATTTCACTAGGTCATGGTTAATAATACAGTCTGCTAGCATATATTTGAAGCATGCAGGTAACTCCAAAGAAAAATTCCTAGACAAGTTCCTGTACTTTGCTGAACCTGGGATCTGGGCAAGCAGCTGAAGGAGAGCATTTGCTACCACACAAGAAAGTTCCCCTAGCTCTTGGGGAAGAAGTTGAAGGGGGAGGACACACTGGAAGTAGTTTCACTTTCTTTACTTTCCCTTGACTCTAAGTGCCAATTTAAGTGACATTGTGGTACGTTTTTTCCTTGTTTTCAAGTTGTTTTACACTCCTTCAGAGCAGGTGGGAGAAAAAAATGAGAACTCATTACATGGAGAAATATGTGCAAAGAGTTACCCAGCACACAAAGTCAGTCCACCAAACAAAAGGGAAAAAAATATTTCCCCCTGAATTTTTTAGAGTAGGATTAGTAATGTGAGGCGCCCCTGTACTTCACAGCAGTAGGGATGCTCAGGCAACAGTGTGGTTTCTAACCTGAAGATAAAACACCCAAATGACAAAATATAACACCTGACTACAGCTTTCTATCAATTACATTGTTTCTTGTTACATATAACTCACCTACTTAAGTTTCACATATAAATTACTTCCCTGGGTTACCCAAAGGAACAGTAATAATTTTCCGAAGTATTCACCTGAAGATTGCTAAGATTATTCAGATATCTATTAGACTCTAGAGAGACTAAATATAGCCTTCCTTTAAAATCCAGATGCATTGGAAGAGTAATTTCTGTTTCAACAACAAGCAGCAGGGCCATTTTCTTGGTGAAGCTGTGGATCTAAAAATGTTTTAAAACCTCTGTGGCTTCTTCACATGAGGAAAGTGTAAATCAGAGAAAGAGGTGTTGCAAGAAAGGCCATCTGAAGCAGAGCGAGCAGTACACACAAATCTTATCCCAGCTTTTTGAGCTGGTAGCATTTGGCAAAGGGGAAATTGAGAGGTGCTGGTGGTGGGATCAATCTTCCTGGAGAAACGGTGATGCTGTTAGCAGCCAGTCACTGTTGCCATATCTCACTACTTCTGTGCCTCTGTTCTCACAGGTAGAGGCTGGTAGACCCAACCTTAGTTCTGCAGTATGTATGGCAACAATGGAAGTTCATGTTCTTCTATATATATAGCACAACATTTTTGCTGCTTTTACAAAGGGAGGGATAGAATCGACCTCAAAGAGTCCTGTTCTTAAATCCTACCCCCTAAATTATTCTGTCTGTCCACCCAGTATAGGCCTTTCATTCATTGCCTTATGTAAGGAGAAGCAGTAATTGTTTGGGTCAGCTGCTGTCTGTTTTGTAAATGAGGCAAAGGATGGTTTGCCTTAGTTACAAATATCTTGTGAACTAGTGCATTTTTTCTATGTGTTTATATTTCTACTCCATCTTTCAGCCAACTTCCTTAAAATATTTTGCAGGTGTTTCTGTGGGAATACTCACAAAACTTTCTTTGGTTGAAAAAATGCATCAGCATCTGTAGTGAACAGTGAGAGAAACTGGGATGAAGAGTCTTTTAGACATTGATCAACGGGACAATGATCTGTTTAAAGCCAAGCAAAAACTTAAGTGATTTACCACACCAGGCCTTTAGATCTTTGCCAAATATCATCAAGAAAATGGATGGTAGTACCCATATCTCCTACAGCTTTGCCAGACTCAGACTTTAATTATTATAGCAAAGTACTGTTTTATTTAGTTTAAAAAAAAAATGTCTGACAAGCTTGGAAGAAAAATGAACTGGTTTTGTGACAGACTGCTACACACAGAAATCTTGTGTGACAGCAGCAGGACTGAATCTGGTTGACTTGCCTGGAGAAAGGACTCTATAGACTGAGTGTGTTTGCAGAGAATCTGTGAAGAGAAGGATGGACATCTGCTGGGTAACTTCTCTGTTGTCAGGCTATAGCGTTTTTAAAACACAAGGCAAATTTCACCTGATTTCCTGAAAGGTGAAAAACTTTGAGATCCTCTAACTTCTGTTGCCTAAACCACAGTGGCATTCAGTAATTCCCTATTAGGCGTGGGATGGTCCGTTTTAAAACTCACAGTATGAACACTACTAGAAAAAACTGCTTCTCCATTAAATTCAAATGCTGATACTCACCACAATGCTAAGTTTTTTCTTCTCTCTCTGGTTGGCATGTAGATGACATAATTTGCTCTGATATATTAGTTGCAGGATTAGAAGGCAACTTGAAAGTCCTTTAGCTGATGTTTCAATTAGTATATTTTCCAAGTACACGTTTCATGCTCTAGAATTTAATGTTTATGCCATTATAGTTGTTATTACATGAACCACACTAAATCAGGTCCAGGTTGTGTGTGGTGCTGGATGGTATTAGTGGTGTGTTTGGTGAGCACTATTTGCTGTCACCTAATGATGCCACAGGTACTGGATTCTGTGGGATGGCTGAGATGTTCACACCGTGGCATATCTGACACAGCCTGAGACCATACCCTCGGCAGTGGGAGAAGATGGCCCTGAGCAATAAACCACCTAGAAGTAACTGCCTGAATAAATCCCTTCCCCCTGTTTTTTCTTTCTCAGGCAGCAGTATCTTTTGAACAGAAGCCATGGGTCTGATTCTGTCCTCCCACAGGTATTATACTTTGTGTCCTTTCAGATGTGTCACCTCCTGTGAAGAAGTGTGTGGTGTGCACTCTGTTCCAGTGCCTGACAGCCCTGGTCACACCAACAATAAATTACAACAAATACTGTATTTTCCTTAAGCTCTACTTATCACTTATTTTAGCTAATGATCAAAGAATTAACCCATTCTAGGTTTAGTGTAGTTTCTGTTTTTGTTTTTACTTTTATTTTCCCAGCAGAAAGTCAGATTCTTCATCTGATTTCTTCAACTTCTTTTTCAAAATGTTCAAAAATTTTGGCTGAGCCTTGTTAGGTGCTGCGTGTGCATTGGAACATAGCTTACCCAGTGTTATCTGGGGTCTTCGAGCATGAGAACACCTCTGGCTGCAGCATCAGTGGCGGAGGGGGAGAGCTGCCTCTGACAACTGTGGTACAAGATCCAGGTACTTCTCAAATGGTGATTAAACTGTCAAAACAAGGCTTGCAGGAAGCTTGTTCTTGGCTCTCCACGTGGCTGGACTGTCATTCCTCATCCCATATCCATGGCATGAGTAGCCCAGAGCATGGCCAGAGTGCTGTGGGAGTCAGTTCCAGATGGGTTTGTGCAGCCTACTACATGGTGTACACTCATTTTCACTGTCTCTCTGTGCTTGGAAAGAGAGCAGCATTCCTGGCTCTTTTTCCTGGTTTCTCAGCCATATATTCATACCAGGTTCTTACCCTGGCTGGTGTGATCACAAAGGAAATCGTGCAGTAGCCCCTCAAATTGAGAGAAAAGAGCAAATCAAAACACATCAGTCTCCTGAGCCAGAGTCCCAACTCTGGCTCAGGAGAGGTTGGGAAAAATGCCACGCATGTGATTTTGCTGCATGTTAAAATAAAGGGAAGGGAAATGAAAAAATATATCACCATGTCCTTTAAAAATTTGTACCTACAGAGTTGAGGCAACCACAAGTGATGCTGTACAGATGGTTTTTCTCTTGCCAGGGAGAAGTGCAGTGAGGCCAGAGTCTTTTAATCTGTCATATATATAACTGAAGATTTACAGTTGGAATCAGACTTGAAAATGTAAATGGCTTTTCGGGTGCAGAGTCTGGTCCATCATAATGGCTTTCATTCAAAGCTTTGTCTGGGTAGAACAACAGCTGTTCTGCCTGTGTTTTTTCTTGTTTTATTTTATTTTTAGAATTTTCTCATATGTAAAATGCCACAAGATAGACACAGACTGGGAGACCTGGTGGTGATGTCTGAAATAAATAAAATGCTCTCCTTCTCCACAGAGAGAGTTAATTCAGCTAGTGAAGAGTCCTGACCAGGACTTTTGACCACCCTCCCACTCCTTATGTGGGTAATCTGGATAAAATGGTACACAGAGATCCAATTTGCCTTTGAAATTAGTTTTTTTTTTTCCATGAAATCACTAGCTGGTGACTGCTGAGAGTCCCCAACTTTTGCATTTTAGAGTTAAAAATTGGGGAAAATCAGTGGCTGGTCATTTAAAAATGCTACCTTTAAAGCAAATTCAAGGGTATTTGGAATTGAAGTGTCTCTGGTGTTCAAATTCAACAACTGTCTGTTTTTAAAAACTAAGGTACCTCCTTTTTGTATCCTATTTTTCAGCATGTGTACATTTCTGCAGCTTTTGTTTATTAAAGTTTGTTTATTTGAGATCCATGTTTGACTTCATAAAGTGCACCTGTTCAAATATCAATACCAATGAGAATTTAGTATAGAAATGCGAGCTGCAAGTCCAAATACTGCTGTGGATATATTTTCCAGACAGTGTTTTGTTGCTTGGAGACCTACTGTATGTTCTTGCTTTTGTTTTTTCTTCCACAACTGAGTTTTGTACTTCTAATACAGATGGAAAACTAGAAAATATTCTGTATTTTCAAAATTAGTTTCAAAACTTGTGTAGGAGGAAAAGGACATGTAAGAAAAAGCAACCAACCACCAAAACAAAAGCCTCAACCCAGCTTCCAGAAGACCTGGAGCCACCAGGAATTTTTGTTTGTGCTGGGAAAGTATTACATGACTTCAGGCACTGACTGAATGACATGCCTCTCTTGCAAGGCAGGGATGTGTTCGCTTCACTGCTGAGAATGGGAATTACGAGAACCATGACACTGCCCTGTTATATTGTTTCTGAGAAGAGACCTCCTCTGTAGTTGATCTTACTAGAAACCACGATGAGGACATCAGGGTTCATTATCCTCCTCAATCATTCTCCATTATTTTTCTCTTCTACTCCCTGAGCTGTCCCTTTCTCTTTTTCTCTGTTCCTCTTCTGTCATCAGCTCTTCTCTCTTTACCTTTTCTCCTTCTTATCTCCTACAATTTCTTTGAAACACAGCAGGAAAGCAGGGTTGCCCCAGCCTGTCAGAAGATGGACCAGTGACAAGGCTGTGCCTGTAGTTAAGTTTTCTTATACAAGCAGATAGCATGAAGCTGTCTGTTGTTCAGATATCAGTTCGTGCTGTTCTCACAGGCAGTAATCCAGGAACATTATTTGCCTGCTACAGTGGGATACTGCAATGCCAAAGATGCTTTGTCTGATTTCCACTTCCAGGCTTTTATTTTGATGTAAAAAAAAAAAAAAAAGTAGACAAAAATACATTGCTGCCATTCAGAAAAATAATTAATCATCTGTTTTATATGAGTGCGGGTAATAGAGTTGGAATTAAAGAAATGTCATCTTTGCAATATGCCCAGAGTTCTGAATGAGAAGGATTCCTGAACAAAATTCTTCCATAGTCACATTTCAGACTTGCAGCTTCCATCAGCGGGACCTCTGGCAGGGCTGGCAGGAGCATGACTGCAAATACGGGGAGTTTGGAAGCAATCCTTAGAGCCTGGAATTACACTGATGCCTGAGCTGTGGATTTGTGCCTTGGCAGGACAGATAGAAAAAGTGGAAGTCACATGCTAATCTCTGAATTGGAGATTTTAATCTCTTGAAGATCAAGAACCCAAGTATAACCTGAACTTAGATTCTGCTCTGGTGTAAACCCAGAATAAGTGTGCCTAAACTCAGATATACAGACTGACTTTTCAAACGCCTTATAAAATGTGTTACTGCCTTATAAAAAGCCTAGCACTTGTAACCTACTCTAAATCAGCGGGAAACCATTCTTTATGCCCATTTTGTTGCTCTCTTTCCTCTTGCAACACTAACAAAAAATGAGTATGGAAACTTCCACCATTCAGCAAGCTGCCCAGAGTGTCCTCAGATAATCCCTTGTGGGGCTGGACGGTGGAATCAGAGCCAGGCTCTGTCATCAGGGCTCCCCAGCTGGTAATAGGGATGTGTTTGTTCCCAACCACCCCTTACTGTGTCTCAAGATGAGAAGCTCCACACTGATCACTACAATTCTTGACAGTCCCAGGAGAGATGCTATTTGAGCTAAAGGACGGCTCTGGAACCAGAACAAATGTGTCTAAACTGGACATAATCGCATTCACACTGGCTATTAAAAGAAGATTCCTAATAAAGTTTTTTGAAGAGCAGCCAAAATGATTAAAGGGGCAAAACAACCCCTAATTATTTTTAAAGTGTGAGTTGGTATGTTTTTGGGAAGATTTGTTGAAGTCGAGCTGCAGAAGAGTCAAAGGTCTCAGCAGTCCTTTAACCCTCTTGTTTCTGATCACGGAGTCTCTTGGTAATTTAGTGTCAGGTGTTAACTCTTACCCACACAGGACATTGGTTTACTCTGCTGTTGTTCTTCTGCTGTGATCACACTGAGCTCTGCTCTCCAAAACAGCAGCAAAAATGGCTGCCTCCTGTTTACACGGTGATGGGGGGAAGGACACCATTCTGTTTAATTTAGCATTGAAAAGCCCACCCCCCCACCCACTGAGGTGCATAAAAATTAATTTGCTCTATGCCAACGTTGGTTTCACTGGAAAAAGTCACTTCTAGAAATCACCTCCCCAATAAACAAAAACAAAATCTCCAAGACATCAAAATGAATCATATTCTTGAAAATCTCCTTTTTCTTCCAGTCACAAAATGGGGCTGGCAATACTTACATGCCTCTGGGAAGTTCTCTGGGTAAGAAAATCATCATGGCACGCAAGATCTTCTCCAAAAGGAGCATTATTTGCCTAGTAATTTGCTTTTATTCTTCTGGTCTAAAAAACCCCAAAACATCTCCACACAAACTTTGTAGCATTACACTGAGTTTATTTTGAAAAAGAAATCAAGGAATGTTTTTTCCATCTCTGAGCCAGATGGGAAGAAAAAACAAATGTATTCCACCATATGAAAGAAAACAGATGAGAACTTTCAAAAAAATTTTTAGCCAATTTTTTTTTTTTTTACTAAACAGCATGAAATAATGAGGTGGAGATGGTGAGTGAACAAATAGGCTCTGATTTTAGGAAGGCCTGGTTTCTGGGGAGCAAAAGTTTTGTCTGTAAAGCAGTGTACTGTTCCGTTTATAGATGCCCAAGCTCTCTCTGAGTGTGGGTAAGCACTGGGAACTTCCTCCCCCCGCTCCTGCCCAAGCCCTGGGGAGAACGGGGTGTCCCAGCTGGGGGCAGTGCCAGGCATAGGCAGCTGTCCCACTGCTGGACTCTCACGTGTGTGAGCCCTGACACCTGCACACGGCAGCACAGAGCCTGCTCCAGGGACAGCCGGGCGTTCATGGAGGAGCCAACATCTCCAGGGTGCACAGACACCCGCAGAAGTGAGGGAGGAAAAACAAAGCACGTCTGGAGGCTGGGGCTGGGGACTTTTTGTTCTCTTTGGATGCTACAGATGTGTGAGCTGCTGTGCTCTTAGGCAAGGAGGCTGCACTGGGGAAAAGTGGTTTTGTTTTCTCACATGTGAGTGGACTCGGCCACCTTTCCCCTACTCCCTGCAGAGCAGTTTCTTCCCATAGCCAGTGGCTGCTCTCCGACGAGCTCCTCACCTTGCCAGTCATCAGACACCAGTTCCTGCTACTTGCTAAAAGCAGAGTAGCTACTTGCCAGGAACAGAAAATTAAAAGAGGAGGTCAGCCATCTGGGAGAGAGGAATAGCAAGACCAGATCAGCCATTATAAACAGACAATTTAAGCCATCATAATGGCTGATGTGGGGACTGATGCTACTCAATTCAGGACATCCCTCACCTGGGGGCCCATCTGAGGTGTTTGGTGTGCTAGGACAGTAAGCAGCAAAGGGCTTCAGCCCTTCTTAGAGGTCTTGTTCAGATTAGACCTTCAAACCCATGTTCCTAGCCCCTATGTGCTGCAAGAACAAGGCACTAAAACTGCAATTATGGGATAAGATAGTGCCAGTCATGCTTAGAACTAGGATGGTGTAAGTGAAAAGGAAGGCTTTAATGGAAAAAAATCAGTTTGATTTTTAATACATATGAATATTCTGGCTCCACATCTCTCTGATCTCCACATCCCTCTTGGTTAAACACACATGCACAGAGTGAACAACATTCATTTCCATGTCTCCGCTTAGTGATTCCTTTATTGGAACATTTGCAAGTATTAATTATAGACAACAAAGGAAGTGAGAGTTGAGATTTAGAAGCTCTAATCAGCTGAAGGCATTTCCAAATAAATTAATGAAACGAGTCAGAAATGACATTAAGAAATCTAGAACTGAATGTAAATCACAATGACTTTGTACCTTCTCTGCTTTTCCTTCTTTTTCTTCCAACAGTCCCAGTGCTTGCCAGAGTATATGGACTTGCATTTAATTTTATGTAAAACAAGAAGGATGATGCGAACGTGTGCTCAGTTTGACAAGTTACAATAGTCACGCATAAGAAGGAAAACCAAAACTCAAGATGGGACAAAATAATTTGCTGTCACTTAAAACTTTCCATACAACCTGCATTATTACTCAAACCATACAGAAAGATTTGATAGGGATGCTTTCCCATTAAAGAGTGGCAGGTCTGACTTTCATGACAATTTCTTGGTCCATTCTGGTGTCCTGCTTGCATTCCTGCCAATCTGTCCTTTCTGTGACAGGTTCCTGAGCTCTCTTAACACTCTCTTGGTCCTCTCAGTGATTTCAGTCCTTGTTGCCATTGGACACCTCTGTTTCCTTCCTGCAGGAATACTAGGTCAAAAGGATGGTCCGTCTCAGCACGCCTGGCTGCTCAGGCTCTATTTTAAGGATGACTGGACACATCAGGCACACAACTGCAGCATCCCTCTTCATCCAGTTTTGTCTAACAGCTGCAGTGTGTGGTTCAAGTGTGTGAACATAAGGTGTGAGCCCAGTCATGTTTCACTTGTCAGTGTCCTCAGCTTCTCATTCCTCTGACTGGAGGGCATTAGATAACTCTTGGATAATCTAATCTCGTGTATGTACCATCAGTGCTGTTGCTGAAGGAAGAGAAGGATGAAATCTGGGCAAGAAAGCAATACAGCCTGGGCTTAAACAGAGGTTTCTCATTCACTTCTTTTGGTGACAGAAGTCTGTGAGATCAATAAAAAGCATGAAGAATGTAATTTAATGTGGTAGATACTCAAAACTTATTTCACCTACATAAGCCAACATTCAAAACAAAGGTAGCAGTGCTTCTGCTTCAGTGTGGCTCTGCAAGGCTCCACTCACCAGGGTTTGTGAGGCTCTCTGGGCATGCAAAATACTAGTTTTGTACCTCATTATCCAAAAATAGCAGTTTAACATTATCTCCACAGACATTGTGTAAGTATGTATGTGAACACTACAGCATGTGTCTACAATGCATCTCCTAGGTACAGCATGACAGTGCATGGCAGAATCAAGTATTCAAAACCTTCTGAAAAAGCCAAAAGAAAAGTCTCATGAAATCCAGACTGTCTGAAGACAAGCCCTGCCTCCATGATGGTGACACATGGTTTCTGCAGCTGTAATACACAGACCTTTCACTTTTAATTAAGCAGATGCAATTTTCGGGTTGTTCCTGTCTCGTATCTAATTTGTACCCACAGGACAGATTCCCAAAGTAACATTTTGTGTATTTTGAATGAAAATTGTAATTGAAATTTAAAACACTGGAGAGAGTTTGAGATGTAGGGAACAACTGTCTTTAATTGGTTGATCTTAGGAGCAATATTTGAAAATCTGAAGTACAAAATCTTGTCTCTTTCCAACAGAGCTGGAGTATTTCAGCAAATCTATCTGCATTCAGCCAAGGTAAATGGCAGGTCAGGAGGCAATGGAAAAACAGTTCTCCTTCCCAAGAAGCCAAAACAGCTTCCTTCATTGTAGAGCACGTGGCCACGAAAAGAGTATAAAAACTGGAAACAAATACCAAGGTTTCTGCTAATGAATTAACCCGCTAACTGTTTAAATTCCTGATAAGCAACACTGCTGCCTAGACAACGGCTCATGGGACTGTGGAGGAAACTGGCTGGGTAATGATATCATGTCTTTCGGCTTTGCAGCACATTTTATTTTCTACTTTGTTTGGGAGAGAAGTACCGGTCCAAGAAAACAGAGAGATCGATTTACAAAGCACTTCGGAGAAGTGCAAGTTTATTAGACTTTTCTGAGTATGGAATGTTTTTCTCACCAAATCTTGAAATCTGTCTTAAAAACAAACATACTTCAGTGTGCGCAGCTTCTTTGTTTCTCTTTTCATAAAGTCTCTCACCTGGGCTTGACCTGCAGTATGTGTGGCACCAATTCGGGTAGATTTCCTTACGAGAAGGGAGAAGGAATGAAAACATTTCAAAATCATTCTTAAAAATTGGAGATTTACTTCCATGGCATTTTCTCCTGAGTGGAAGGAATGTAGGATGGCAGGATGGCAGGCTGGCAGGCAGGCAAGCAGGCAGGCTGGAAAGAAGGAAGGCAGGCAGGAGGGCAGGAAGGCAGGAAAAGCTTTTATTAAAATGGTCTTTCCATAGTACCCTGATGAAACACTGGCTGTGATCAGAGCTATAATGAGTATCTAGTCCTTAGTCAACCTAATTGTTACACATGCAGACTAGACTGCATACAGTAAGGAAAACACTATCTAAAATCTGCTTTAAAAGTTATTTAACCAGAACAAATCATCTGGGAAAGTAAAAATATTTCTAACTGGAAAAATATTTCTCTATAGCTGAGCTAGGCCTGACAGCAAACCTTGATGAATTATTAGTACCTTTATTGTTTTCTTTGGCCCCTGTGCACTATATTTGTAAAAAAAGTCAGTAAAAAAGAGAACAATTGTAAAAAGCAAATATTTTGTACAAAAATACAAAGTTTTAAAAGCTCTTAAAAGTATATTCCATATTATTGATAAGAGTTGGACTATATATATATATTTATATAAAATCTATATATTTGTGTATCTGTATAATTTTCCTACATTTGGGATTTTAGCAAATGAAGCAACTGTTCACACAATTGCTTTATATGTTTTTCTATAAGAGTGACCAACAGTCTTACTTAGATTGATAAAATGTCTTTTCTCAGAAGACACAAGTTGCTTATGGATGTGGTTACTGGTTGGGAAGAAAATCTAAAACAGAATTAGTCCAACAGTATGTCCTGATGCTGTGGGTTGAAAGGCCTTAAATAATTACAGGATGCTGGAGAAGAGTTATTGCTGAATTCCTTGATGCTTTAAAATCAGTTTTCAGTGCTTGCTTTTTTCTTTTTTCATATTTTTTTCCAATTTTGGAAGTCAGTGTTGCTCTCTCCCAGGATTTTCTTCTTCTTTACGTAAATTTCCTTAATATGAAGGTATATGTAAAGTCACAGCCTATTACACTCCAAGTACTTGCCCTACAGTATGAGAGAAAAAAAAGAAAAACAAATAGAAAAAAAAAAATCCTGTAAAAAGCCTGTGAAGATTAAACAATTTTCCAAAAAGAAAACTTACAGAGATCAAGGTATGTAAAAAATTTGAGCAGACTCATATTCAGATCCTGTAGGTCCTGGAGGATAAATATTTGCAGACCTTGAAGTTTTCTTAAAATAACAAATGTATGTAAGAAAACCGAGGTAAATTATATTGTTACTTACACACGGTCCTTCACTCTGGACATCTGAACAGAGTTATACATACAAAGCTTGTTCAGCACTTTGTTTTGTCTTAGGGGGCTATGGATGGGATGTGATTTTGGCTCTAGCTGACATTTACGTCTGCCTTCACTGATATTCAGCCGACAAGTTTCCAACTGGAGCCTCCAGGCACCCTTGGCAAAGCAACGTTTAAACAGGTTGTATGGAGGAGTTAACATTTCAGACAGAGCCCCACTATGAACACAAACAGCAGCTTTGACCACGTTCTGTGCTGCTGGGGCCAGGCTCTAAGCAGCCATGGGAACCACCTGCCCTCTGCTCCTGCAGAAATGCCTGTGTCAACAGAAAGAGATGCCCTGTGGCAAACACCTGGCTGACTGCTGGGCCACATTGGCACTTTATGAGTCCTTCATTCCAGCTGCCACAGATGAGATGCTTATGGCCTGTGGACCCAGCTTCTCAGTCCCATGGGACATCTGGCAGCAATGGGAATTTTAAGATCTCCTTAGCAGTCACCGAGTGCCTCCTATTGCACAAACTTTCAAAACAGAGTCTTTTTGGCTTTTGAAAGCTGGTGCCTGAGCCACCCTAAGGCCAGCTTTCCCCATTGTGTGGCCACTGAGCCTATAAAGACAGCTTCCAGTGTGGGTAGGATTTGGAGCATGTGCCAAATCATGCCCAAAATTTTAGGCATGTGTAAAGCCTGTAAGAGATGGCCAAGATGCAGAGCATGCCATGGCTATAGCCAGCTTCGAGGCTGCTTTTTCCAAGTGCAATAAATCCAGCACTTGCATCTGGATCTGGGTAGAAGTGCTTCACATGTGATTCCCCCTCTTCCTCGACAAGGCATTGCCATAGCATTCAGCCAAGATTCCACCTCTAGCTGTGGAACATTTACTATGGGCAAGATGAAACAATCAAACCAAGGGCCTTGCTTACCTTTGTCCATGTCTTTTTCACAAATGAAATTGTTAACATCTTCACAGTAGAAGTCATTCCAGAGCCCAGCATAGATCAACCCGGCGCAATCTTCTCCTGGCCCGTGCCCGTGACTCCAGTTATCAGGCTGCCCAGTTTTCCAGTTTCTTTCCACCAAAAAGCAAGAGATATGATTGCACAACATAGCACACATGGCAGGTTTTCACCACAAGAAATTAACGAAAACATCATGAGATCTGTTCTGAACGGGAAATTCACATTGAAACAAACAATACATGACTCTTGCTGAAAATGGAAAACAGATGTATTACAGAGAAGGGAATCTATTTGGCCTCAGGCTGCCAAAACTCAGAGACCTAAATTTAGACCAATGAACTTTATTTTAGTTTCTGAGTGTACATGCACACACAGTGGGAGTGCTCCATGCTCCATGTGCATTGCTCCAACCCTGCAAAACCTGCACACCGCATTCCTGCTGGCAGATGGGACTGAGAAGAGCCCACGGGCTCAAAGGTACTGCCAAGATGGCAACAGCCTGCCCTTGCCCACTGCAAAGGCATTCAGCCCTCTGACTGCACCAAAGGTGGGCATCTTGGGAGGAACAGCAAAAATGCATATTTTTGCATTTTTGGGACAAAGGCTTTAGGGACAAAGGCTCAGATGGGAAGGGAATTCTATTGACTTATAAGGAATGCACAGAGTATATTTACAGGCATCTTTTGAGATCATTAGCTTTGATGGCGAAATTGAACGCAGCAAGTAAAAAATCTTGCAGCAAGTGTTTCCTCATCCTGTTTTTGTTTAACGAGTGAGAAACGCTTCCAAACTCAGAACTTAAAAGCTCCCTTTTCCTGAAGAAACAGGTTGTTGAAGGGAGCTTGTGATTGCTGGCTGACACAGTCCATGCTCAGCTAAAAAACATGCCTGCTGATACAGAGCGTCCAACCAGGCACCTGGGAGGACACAGCTTTCCAGAAGTAATGAAATACTCCAAAAATCTGTAACCACAGCTCTGAGGTTATGACAGAGCACCTAAAACCATGGTGTAGTGGAAATCGACTAAAAGCAGTGCCTGAAGTGGGAATCAGTCACAGTGCTGCCATAAAGAGGAAGAAAGATGAAAACGGGAAAGGAGAAAAAGAGGAAAATATTACGGCTCATTTGAAATGAATCTGACTTTTTCCATGTTTTTCATCTAAATGAAAACCAGTGAGATCACAGCTAATCATTTCGTAACATCTGACTGACTGTGTAGCCTGTTTTTCTGAAGCACAGCATGCTCAGATCTATAAACTCTTTAGTCTACTCCTCAGTATTAAAAATTTGGGTGGTTGCAATCTGTTCCATTTAGGACAAATTAGGTGTAGCCCTAGGATTCCTGGAGAGCTGCCAATTCAGTTTTCAGCTGGCCAAAGCATAGACGCCCTCATTTCATTCATTTTCCTTGTGTTTAATGCTTTCCACTCGGATTTGGGCTCTATCTAAAGACTGGTCATTTTTTATCAGAATGAGTACTCTATTTATAGCCAGTTGTAATGCAAATAAGGAAAATTCAAACCAAAACAGTAAAACTGTCTGTGCTTTCCATCTCAACTTCGTAATAAAAGTCAGGAGCAAATGTTTTGGCAAGAAACACTGTGCTGCGTAGTTATGTGATTCTTTCATTCAACATTCAGTTTTCTTCCTGGCAAGGGAAGGAATCCTTGTGCATGGAGAAGGGAGAGAGAAAAAAACCCAGCACCCTCAGTAACAAATTAAATTATTGGCATCTACAACCATCTGGATCCATTGGATAGTTTCTAGATGGTGCTTTTAGAAGTGTCAGCAAGAGTGGTAGCATTGCTTTTTGTTTACGTACGTGTAAACTGGTAAGGATCCATCCAGCCATCTCCATTCATTTTCCTTCTCTGAATCTGTTAGTCCAATCCAGAAGCTGCCTTTCCCAAAAATCTGCCTTTTTATCCATTGCTGTGAAAGAAAGATCTTAGTCTGTAACAAGGACAACAGTCTTTGGAGCCAATAAACTACGCTGGTTTCATAAGCCTCTTGTTACCAGAACAGGGAGGGCCAGAGAAATTTTTCTAAGCTGATGATATGTTTCAGGAGTTGGCCTTGGGACCCCTTGCCCAGACTTGAATCCCTTGCAGTGTTTGCAATGAGGCAGAGAGAGATAGGCATGAAAATGAGGTTGACATAAAGTCATAGCTAATGTCTTATAGATACTAATTGAAAAAACCCCAAATAGTAAGCAATTGTATCTTGACATCCCCACTGCCATGTTGAATAGTATTAAAAATTTAGTGAGGTTTATAGTCAGATTAAAAATACTTTTGGGTCACACTAGTCCTAGGCTGCATGTATTAAATCAGATAATTTAAAATTAAATTATATTCACTGCTGCAAAAAATACTTTGATAATACACAAGGCATAATGGATTTCATCTCTAAAGGTTAAAAACTCCTACAATTCTCAGCAGCTTTTCTGACTGCTCTGTCGTCACCACCTTCAGGGTCAGCATCAGCTCTGCTCGCACTGCCCTTCTGCACATGGAGAAGCTGTGGATCAGGCAGAGGGTGGACAAAATTCTAACGAGTCAATCGTTATCAATGTGTTTACTTCTACTATATGAATTCATGATGCTCTCAGCTTCCCACTGTCTTGTGGTTTCTACATGTTAAACAACTTCAAACTCCCTCCTTGAAAAACAGAAAGAGAAGGTAATTACCTGCTCCTCTTTGTTGTTGATGATAACCAATCGCGATGCTTTCTCTTCACAGAATAACTTTGCCTCTTCAAAAATTTCTCTTTCAATTGAAAAGTAGTAGCACTTTTCTGTATAGTTCTTCCAGTGGGGAGAACAACCTGTGATGTGAATTTTTTGTGTTAAGCCTGTTATTGGTAACTCAACGGAGCAGTAATAGGGCCAGTAATAAATGGAGGAACCCATACCCATCTACAGCATGCAGGATGTTGATGGCTTACCATTAGCCTCAGGTACGGATGTAGGTTCACTCTGCAGTGCCATTGGCATCCCTGGACCTGGTGGCCCTGGTGGGCCAGGTGGGCCCTTTGGACCAGGCAGCCCAGGGACTCCAGGTAGTCCAGTTAGTCCTCGTGGTCCTGGTAACCCTGGCTGTCCCACAGTTCCTTGCAGGCCTTGAAATCCTGGTGGGCCTTGAGGCCCTGGTGGACCATCCTTGCCTGGTGGCCCTGGCGGCCCTGGGTCTCCACTTGGTCCAGGCAGACCCGTCTTGCCAGGAGAACCTCTCTGACCTTTGGAGCCAGGTGATCCTCTTGAACCTTTCCCTCCTTTTTCTCCTGGTGGCCCAGCTGGCCCAGGTGGGCCCTTCTCACCTGCAGGTCCTGGTGGTCCAGGCTCTCCTTTCTCTCCTTTTTGTCCTTTAAGGCCAGCGGGGCCAAGAGGACCTGGAGGGCCTCTGTCACCTTTAGGTCCCCTTGGACCAGGAGGGCCTGAAACAATGTAAGCATGCAAAGTGGGGATATGCACAGAAAACAAAAAAAGCCCACATGGGGTGGGGTTGTTTAATACATCTCAGACCAATGCCACTGGATATTTAACAACACAGAAACTGGGTTAACAGCTGCTTTCACCAGTGCTTGTAATGGTACAGCTGCTTTCCAGGTCCTATATACTGCTGTTCTTTCCATGACCTCCACAAAATACAGGATACAGAAACTACTCTGATACACCCAGTCATGTGAACTGGACAGTGACACCGTGCCCCAGGTGACCAGCCAAGGTGCCAGTCCCTGCAAGACTCTGTGCACTAGTCTATACTAGTTTATGCGCTAGTCGCGTATGTTGGTGGTCCCGTTCCCTCACTCTGCCACGCTCCCTTCTCCTTCTAGTCTCATCTCTCGGCTCTTAGATCCAGGACTTTTTCTCCTGATCCTGTTTGTCAGTCTGTCAATAACTGGGTGTCAAAAAGAGACAAAATGATGGATATTGAGCAAAAGGCCAACTGTGGGAAAGACCAGAAGTTGCAAATTGGCCAGCTCTAACAAGACAGGGAACAATAACCCATGACAGGAGATGGCAATACTGTGACAGCAATACACAACAAAACAATTTGGGATTCTGTTCATGGATGAGCATGAAAACCCTTGTCAATACCTTCCCACCCCTGGTACCTTGTCAATACCTTCCCACCCCCGGCACCAGTCTACATAATTCAAACTCCTCCAGAGACAGATTTCCAAGCTGGAATCATTTAGGCCCGGTTGAAATGAGAACGGTTAAGGTTACTGACATGTAATCTTGGCTCTAATGCAGCCTTAGTTTATTTGGAGCAATGGATTTATATTTGTGATTGGAGTTTTAGACTGGTTCACATCAGATTGGAAATATGAGCGTTCTTTTCATTTGGGATAATATTCGGCTGGGAGAAACCTCCTAAACCTGATGCTATTTATTTCTGGAGAAAATAAAATATCCCAGGATTAAAAACTAAGCAAAGTAGGATGTTTTCTGGCAGACTAACAACTGGCTTAAAGTGAAATAGCAACTTGTTTTTCAGTGAGGGTGGACCTTTCTGGAAATAGTCCAACATATATTTTTTAGCCATTTCCTCCTTACTGGGGATTGGTTTCTTGAGGTTCCACACCTTCACTCGCTTATTTTAGAAATTAAATCAAAAGCAGATCCAGTCAGTCAGTCAGACAGAATAAAATTTTGCTAAGTCAGAACCTTCCTTCATAACATCCCCATTTTAGCTATGTAAAAAAGGCACAGAAAAATTAGTAAGGAAAATTCAAGCTACATGTGTATTTCCAAAGTTTAGGATTAGATAATGGAAAACCCCAGGACTCTGTACCAGCATGCACTAATTTCCACAGAACTAAAGAAGTAATGCAAGCAGGAATTCAGCACACGCACACCATTAGGGAAGCTGCATACCTTGTAGGATAGTGAAGTTCTTGATGAGCTGGCCATGTTTGGAATCCACCAGCTTCATTTCTTCCATGATCACTGACAAATTGGCAACTTCAACATCTAACCTTGACCTTATCAAATCCTGCTGCACCTTGAGAGATGTAGAGTCTATGCGAATATTGGCTAGCGTGCTGTTCATAAAAATCAGCTCATCTGAGTGTTTACTTAAGGTGTCCGTACAAGTTGTCCTGACCTCATTGAGATTGCTTGTCAGTGTCCGTAGGTGATGAGCAGTGTAGCTGATGTTGCTGATGATACTGACTATATCAGTTTCAAAGACCTGGAACCTTTCTTCTAGATGGCTGAATCTGGCAGCAGTTCTGTTTTCATATCCTTTATGCTGTTCCTGGAGATCCTTTAGACTTTGTTCATTGGCTTGGGCAATCGTGGTGATGTTCTCCATCTGCCCACTGAAGGAGCTGAGCTGATTGTTCATGTCTTCAAGTGTATCATTGTTGGCTTTTGCCATTGCTGAGTTGTTGGCAGCCAAAGTCTGTAAATTTTGTACTTTCTCCTTCAGCCAGTCGGTGTCCTTCCGTGCCTGAAGGACAACCTGCTGCAGATTTTGAAAGTCATTCCTGATTCTTGATATAGCCAAGCTTGTGTCTTCCATTGACTTTTGTAGGGCACTGATAAGATTTCTTTGCTGTATCTGAGTCAGGTTTAAGTTGTTCAGGTTCATGATGACCACATTATGAGAATGCACTTGGCTTTGCAGGTTTGTTTGTATATTACTTGTGTCTTGTTGAAGATCATTGATATAGCCAGTATATGCTTGAAGAGTCTTATTGACACTGATGATCATGAAAGAGTTACTATCTAAGGCACTTTTCATTTGGTTCTGTCTATCATCTAATACATTTCCAGACTCTTGCAGCTTCTCCAGTGTATCTTTGTTTCTGGTAGTTTTTTCTGCAATGTCATGAAGCTGCTGACGAAGAGCCAGAATGTCAGATCTGAAGCTGGACAGTTCAGTGTTGGTATTCAAGGCTTTTTGTCCAGCCTGGTCATCTGTTGTACAGGAAAAAAAAAATGGAAAGGCTTTAGGGTTTTTTTTTAAACACAATATAAAACAGAAGAGAGTATTTTAAGAACAGTCAGGTTGTCAAACTGTTCAACAGCACTTCTATGCTATCTTTTCCAGAAAAAAGAAACCACTAAGCAAAGTTCTGCCTCTAGACAGAGAAAAAAAGCAAAGAGGAATTGATGAAGACCTTGTGTCTTGCTGAGGAGAACAAAACGGCGATTCTGTCATCACAAATGGGAAAAACTACGATTAGAAACTGGTGAGTATATGCAGTCAAGTAACACTGTGTTCTGAATGAAAACTGAATGGGAAACAGAATTCAAAACATTAAACAGGTATCAGCAAGTGTAGGTTTTAAAATTACAACTGGATTTTGCTGAAAGCTCAGAAGTTTATTTTATCTGTTCATGTTTTCTTCCTTCTTTTCATTGCAGGCAGAATACCTTCACTGTGATTTAGTACATATAATTCCAGTTTTTAAAATCTTGGGTTTAGTTTTAAGTAAGTTCTCATACTTATTTTAAAGCAATCTGGGTTAGAGACAAAAGCTTTGCCAGCAGGCTACTTCAGGTATGTCAGGATAAAATATATTTCTGGTTTCCCCTCTAATACATTACTATTACTTTTAATGACATTTATTTTGCCATTATTGTTTCCTCATGTTATGAGTTTGAGGAAGGCAAAACCTTTAATCGTTGAGAAACATCTCTGCTTGTGCTTACATTGCCCTGTGGAATACTTCTGGAAGCTTGTCCGAGTATGATAAAGCATTTGAGATTGTACAGCCTATCATCCAGGACACAGAAACCAAGGAAATAAGCAGTCAACACTTGCTTTCAGGGAAGACTCCCTTGCTTCACTTCAGTCACTTCACTATCCTGCTCACAGTCCATGTATTTTTGTCCTCATCTAAGTGTAGCTATATTTATGAATTACACAATCTGAAGTCCATAATTTCAGATGATGCCAAGAGAGAGCAGTATGGTTTTTATAAATTACAGTGAATACAGCTGTTTATGGAGCTTTTGTCTGGTGTGACTGAATGAGTCATGATGGCAAATGTCAAATGATAGCTTGTGAGACTTCAGCCTCAAGTGTTTTTGGAGTCTTTTGCGGACAGACATCTTCCTGAGCACACTTCCTCTGACTGCCACTTGTCTCACTCCCGGATCTTCTCAGCTCTGACTCTGTTTACCTCCTGGCTATAGCTCAAATCATACTGTGTTCCTCACACAGCTCTGACAGCTGCCAGGTCCACATACAGCTAATCCCTGAAGGCCTGTTTTCCATTTGCCACACGCTGTTATCCTTCTGGCCCTACAGCAGTTCTCTTACCTTTGTGTCCACTACTCAAACTGCTCCAGACCTTTCCTAACTTCCTCCATGGAAAATCCACTTAAATGGGAACTGATGATCCTGAGCATCTCAATGAGCATCCATCCAGCAGTGTGTAAAAATGTGTGGGCATGAATGAAAAAAAGGTGCTCCGAGTTGTGAAAATTTAACCAGCATAATATAATAACCCAAATAGAAGCCAAAAGATTGTACATGCTTTAAAGTGTAACACTTCTGTAGATGTGTCAGTAAGAGAACATCACACTGAATTACCCCATGTCTTTGAACTAAATGCAGTGTGCAAATACTTTAGAAGCCAGCTGATTTTTTGGGGGAAAAAGTCGTAAAAATTTATAATCAAGCTGCAAGCAAGTAATTTTTCCTAGAAATACATGTCTAAATGTATGGTTTATGAAACTAGAAAAAATTTATTTCAAGAATCACATGCATGTATGTGTATATTAATACTTCTACAATAAAAACTATATGTCTATGTATAGGAAGAGAGGTAAAAATGTACACTTAGAGAGTAAAATCTTCATCCATTATTTTTTTTATATCTTCCTGCAAATTGAGAACTTTGATAGCACTTGGGAGACCCAAACACATAACAATCTTATGTCCTGTATTCCCTGAGATGATCAAGAAACATTTTATGGAAGTAATCCACTTGCCTCAGACATAAGAACTTTGAATAGCTGATTATTTGTGTACCTTGTAAAATGGCCTTCAGTTTTGAATCTTATTTGCTAAAAGAGCATCCAAATGACTGGGTGACAGGTGATCATTTTATTAGAATCTCTTGTGCTGTGGAACTGCTTCTGCCATTTTACATCTCTACCTCAGAGAAGATTCTCTCCTGAGGACAACATTTAAGTGTCTGCTTATTTAATAAATAAATATAAATGCTTTCATAGTGAGTTCAGTGGGAACTGTAAATTTTGAAGTGTTCTTAAAACGCTCTCCTAAGTAGAGCTGATCTGAACTATTTTAAGTACTTTCCCAAGTACTTGAGAAACTGGAATAGAAGTGCTGTATCTTGTCATAGGCAGAGATTTTTCAGACAAATTTCCTGCCTCTATCTGCCAGGAGAGCACCCCAGATCCATAATACAAAGGGGCTTTGCTTGTGTGTAGATTACCTAATTTCTTCAGATCACTCTCCACTTCTGTGAGCTTTTCTGTGTATCTTCTGTGGGACGTTTCCAGGCCACCTGTCACATTGTCCATTTTTTCTACAACTAGGGGAAAGAGAATAGTATGTTATAGAAAGAAGAAAAGGGAAATGATGAGAAAAGACTAGTAAACAATAAAGCAAACAAAACCCCACACCACTACCACCAAACAGTATAAAAAGAAAACACCTTAAAATTGCCTTGCTTGCAACTCTGCATTGCTCTGTGAAATGTTGGAAGGGTGAGCTCCTATTTGCTAGTGGACCCAGAATTCTTCTACTTCTTCAATTTGACAGCAGTCCGTAAACATTTTTTTTTTGCCCATGAGAAATCTCTCTCCTGAATGAGGAAATCCCTCTTTGCGGGTTTTCCTCACGAACGAATTCCTTTTCTTTTAACAGTATTTCCATGCTTCAAGCACAGTGCTGTGGCAAAGGCAAACTGATTGCTAAAGACGTGTGAAAGAAGACTTTCTTTAATTTTGTTATGAGCCATTTCTCCTTAAAAAGAACTTTTTTTTTCTTGTGCCTTTTCATCATTAAAAGTTGCCATCTGGATAGCAAACTTAGGACTGAGATAGTAACTACTAAATGTTTTGAGGGGTTCAAACATATTGATAATGGTACAAATCACACAAAACAGTCTTGAAAGGATTCTGTCTCATTAAGATTGAAAGGATGGTCGTTCATGAAGTGCAGATTTGTGACTGATATGCCATTTAATTTTTAATGCCTGAGTACTTTTCTTGTCACTGAGACAAGAAAATTATTCAATTATTTGATGAAATTAATATCGGAATGGAAAAAGCAGAGCAACAAATAAACAGCCTGGGGTGGCTTCCAGTGGCAAAACTGTGAAATGCTTGCAAGGTTAGAGGTGAAAGCCTACAGCTTTCACACCAAACCTTGTTTAATAGCCTTTTGCATTCAAGCCACAACCAGCAGTAGAAATTGCTTCTCATCATGAGATTATTTAGTCCTTTTGCTACACTGGGAATGGAACGGGTCTGTAACAACCCTGGGAGAGGCTACATGAGTTATTGAGCCAGCTCGCCCTTTCAAACAGAAGAAAAAAAGTGTTTCCCATGTCTTCAGGTTTTGTAAACCTGTGTGAGGTAGTGGGTTCCGCTCTTCTGTCTGTGAAATGATCTATGGCTTGGAAAGAGTCTCATAGAAGTTTTTGCTATGTAAAGATTTGGGTTTTCACAAGAAGTGAAATTTAAGGATCTTTTGCGGCTCATGAGCAATCACATGAATCCCAGACCTGTAAAGTGTAGTCCATTGGGTGCTTCTTCTTTATTAACTTTTGCCTTTGTTTTCCTGATTCTGGGTACTACAGTTACACAGGAGGCTTTTACTGCTTCCCCAAAACCAGAGAAATGAGAGAAAACAGACCAAGACTATCTGATGCAACGGCACTGAGGTGAATGGAGTTACTACAGAAGAAAATCTCAGGGTTTTCAGAGAGACCAGACATCCTCTGGTGAACTACCTGCCTGCTCCTTTCTAGGCTGCTAACAAGCAGCCAGAGACTTTGCTGTGTGTGCAAGGTCAGTCAGAGTGTGGCTTTCTGTATTTGAGATGATGACAGATTGCTTGCTAAACACCAGACCCAGGCTACAATAATGGCTTTGCTTTTTCAGAGGGACAGTTGCTCAATACCTTCTGCTTTAGAAAGAATTTTTCTCCCCATTATAGCACTAATTTTTCACTTCTGCCCATTAAAGTTGTCAAAATGCTGTATGCCATTTTTCCTAAACGAAACCAGAGTTGATTCTCTGTTTGTCTAGCCCAGCCATCTTCCAGGCTGGAGCCCAGATCAACAAAGGTCCTTCAGCCACTTCTGGCACTCCACTGATGCATGTGTACACCTATGCATCACATGCAGTGAGCGTGAGGACCATACTTGGCTTTTATTTCTGGCTCTAGGCATGTCCTTGTTCAGTCTCTGGTGTTCTCCTTTGGCTACAGATAGTCACTGTGAAGGGCATGGCTCACTCTGAGCACTTAGAGGGGCCTTATGAAATCATCTGTATTTAAAAAGCAGACCTAATTCAAGTGTTTTTGCTGAACCTGTGCCTTGACTAGCAATGTCACATCACCTATGGCTCTTGTTAATTCAGATTTAGTGTAATATTCAACTGTTTTCCCCAGTTATGCAACACACTTGGAGTTGGTAAATGAACATATATTATCAGTAATTACATAAAAAATGTAATTTCTTCCTTTTGCTGTCCAAATGAATGCCAGTTTGTACTTCAGATCTGAAGTTTGTAAAACTGAACTATCATATAACAAGTATGTTTTCACAGTTAAATGAAATCTAACACTGGAAACTTGGGTTAAAATACAACCCTGAAGAGTCCAAAACAAATGAAAACAGTAGTGATCCTATCAATAAGTAGTTGTCTGGCATTTAGATGGGACTGAACAGTAATAATTATGAAACAGCATATGGTATTTTCATTGTTCAGGATGAAAAAAAACCCCAAACCACTCAACTCCAGCAGCAGAAACAGAAGAGGTCTCTTCAAACGTGACTGCAGGGTTAGCTCAAGGGCTAAGCTGTCATCCCATAGATAAACCAATGCATGTATTTCCTTTATACAGGGGTGGGATCTTAGGCTCCATAGTCAAACAAATCATGGGTTTGGGGAACTTGATCCCCTGCCCAAACTCCTTCCCAAAGCAAGTTGTAGCTTATTTGCTTTTCTTACTACTGCCCTGAGAGTGGAAAGAATGAACTCAGGAGAGAATGAGTAGAGAGAGGCCAATGCTGGGTTTTGTTGCTCTTGATGTCAAAAGAGGTCATATGGACCGATGTCCTGTTATTGGGAATGTCTTTCCTTCCCTGGTAGTAGCTCCCACCACCATCTCTGGATGGAGCCTTCAGTGGTAGGTGAGCATGTGGAACACTCTCAGAAGTGAAAGTCAGTCTCTAGCGAGTGCCCCAGACTTGAACAGCCACTTTCCACCTTCTCCAGAAAAAGGCAGAACAGGCAGACCAGCTGTAATACCACTCACCAAAGGCCACTCTGCTGCTCCCAACAATGCCCGCTCCTAAAAAGGCAAAGTTGTGTTGTCTTAAACTTGCTTTTGGCTAGCTTCACCTTAATTCACAGCTTGGTCTCTCTGCATTGTCATCTCAATGTCTGACAAGATCACAGTGGAAAATGTGGTGAAGATCCTCTAAAGGAATCCAAAATTTCAAGTAGTTGCTGACCAGAACGGTGAGGACTGTCTGCATCTAAGCCACTATGACAAAATGGGCCATGTCACCAGGATGTGTTGGCCCCAGGTAATGGCAGGCAAACTATGTGTGGGAGAGAGATAAAAGAAGTAGATGAAAGTCATGGGGGGCATTACTCAAGAAACTTAAAAACAAGGACTGATTAGAGAATAAAAACTACCAGAAATTCAAGCTGCAAGCATTCCCTTACTGGAATGAGTCACTGAAAGATCATTCATATTCAATAGACTAATCTGACACTGTCTGGTGCCAGAAAAATTATAACTTTGTATTTTTCATTTAATTTAATAAAGTATGTGCAAAAAATTACAGATTGCTTTATTAGAGTTTTAAACAATAATTTGTCTTCTTGAAGCAGAAGAACAGTAAACCTGCCTTGTTATTCCTTCATGTTTTCTTTCCTTGTTATTCATTCATGTTTTGGTTTCAGGTTTCTCCAACATACGATGTAATTTTTACCACTAGTTTGGAGGTTTGTTCTGTGTTGACTTTGCCTCCCATTGAGTTACTTTTTTGCTTGCCATATTTAATCCACTGATTAGTAGTTTTAACGTTTTAAATCACAAAGGATATCTAAATGCGACGTAGGAAATGAAAGTTTTAAAAGTAGTTTTGGGCTTTATAAACATACGTGTGGGAGGCACATTTAATGGAAACTTAGCTAAGAGAGTGAAAGAATCCCTGATGCCAGCAGAATTCCTTCTTTCAGTGTAATATTGCAGTAAAAAAGACAAGCCAAACTCTGACACAGAGAGAAGAGTTCAAAAACTCTATACTTCTATTCTGAGTTTTGTTCTTCCTTTAAGGCCTAATTTCTCCTCAACAATCAAAAATATTGCAGCAATTCATTTGAATATGTACTGTCAGCTGGGGTTTTATCTAACTTATGTTTTCCCTGCAAATTAGCACGTAGGTACCGTGAAGACAAAGCTCTTAAACTGCAGGTACAAAGGGCAAAATTAATGCCTGACATATGACCATTTGCTCCTTGGTGTTCCAGAAGGAATACCTTGGATTCAACAAGACTTTTGTCTCTTTGCCTCTTTCCCTTGGCATTCAAATGTTGCAGTCACCAAGATGGTGAGCAGTGGAGCAGTGGTCACCAAAATGTCTTAGGGTCTCTGAGCAAGATATGCATTATCCACCTTCCTACAATTCTTTTTACATTTATTTGTGGAAGAGGGAATTCTTTTGTCCTTGCCCTGGATAGATGTGATTTGGTACTGCTAAGACATAAAGACTCATCCCTGGTGAGTGACTGCTCATTCAAACAAAGTTTAGAAGTGAGTGAAACAAAGATTGAGCCTCAAGAAGAGAGCAAAGCCTGGGGAAAAGATGGTGCTAGGGGCCCCCAGGGAGAAAGAAGCTTGAAAACTAGATTGAAACGAGGAAGGCAAACTCCTTCTCCCAAAGTCTTGGACAGTTTCCTTATTGCTACTGCTTGCTCCACACATGCAATCATATGCCAAAGCAAGATAAAGAGCAGTAGTCCCTCCAACTTGATATTCTGCTTCTGACGCTGAGCGAGATCTGAGTCTTCCAGTAAGCCCCAGAACTGACAGCCTTATGTAAAACTCTTGAGGGAAATTCTGCTAAATCCCAGTTGTTTAGTGGCTGGGTTAAGTCTGGAAAGATCCCATTCTCATCTGATGTAAGCAGATCTCTGCAGATTTATGTCTGCAGAAGGCCTCTGCTAATCCATATGACCAAATGATCTTATATTTATAGGTCAAGAACAAATTTTTGAATCCTGGAAGGTTTTTTGTCCCTCAGAATCTGACTTCTAGAGACCAGTCACTTCAGGAGATGTATTCACATAGATGTACTGCAGTTTTTTTTACATTTGGGTGTTAATTTGCCACATTCTGTCTGCTTTATCATGAAACAGGATTACCTGTCTCTCTATCTGTTCCTCACATTCTCTCTTCTCCCTGGATAAATCTTCCATCTAAACCAAATAGTTTTAATTTTCTCCCACTCAAAACTGTGCCAAATCCTCTGAAATAATTATTTATCCTTTCTATTTCTACAATTTCCTTTTCTTTCCCTGGCAAAGGACCAGAGGTGATGTCAGTTCTGCTATGAGCGCAGCTGTTGGTGGCACAGGACGCACTGCATGTTAATCACATGAATATTTACCCAGCTCCTTGGAAGGGTTTTGAAGCTACTCTCAGAGCCATACTCAGACAGTTAGTTTAGAGTTAGCTTGGTTTTCTCTGCAACAAGTTGTGATGTCCTGTTGTAATGCTCACAATGATGTTGTTCACTTTCTTCTTCTTACCAGAAATCCACACCTTATTTATTTAACTTATTATAGCTGCACAATAAGCAGGTATTTACATCAAAACATTTCTAAAAATGCCTAAGTGGCTACATTTAATTAGTGATAAGGATTTGTGGGAATTTTAAGCCATGTTTCCCCATGTGCCCAACCAATGACTTGCACAAATTAAATTCTCTCCATTACTGGGTTACTCAACTACCAGAATCTTTGAAATTACTCTTAAAAGCATCTAAGTGTCTTTGTTCATCACAATTATTGTGGATAGTCAATACATTGGGACATCCTGGTTTAATTTTTCTTCTTCCAGATATTTCAAAGTAATATTGATACTACAGTTTGTTCCTGTGATAAATATTATATTAGTAAGATATTCCTGTCTGTTGCACATGTTACACAGCTTTGAGTCTTCCAGTACTCCTTCTTGGTGGAGGAATGATCATTTTGTTTTAACTTTTCTTTCAAATGTCTAATGTAGTTTCAAAATTTCATAGTTATTTGAAAGTGAAATTCTAAGATTGCAGTTTGTTGTTATGTGTGTGCAAAAAGCCAACATTGCCCAAGTACTGATATTTAGGCTAAAATGCGACAAATTCCCTGGCTAGCTAATAAGTGACAATGCACTTGGATGCTTGTCTGAAAGTGAAATGTTGGTCTCAATGCATACATACCTTTGTATCCCAGAATGGCTACTGTGATTGTTAACAGGGCACATAAAATATATAATAGGATGATGGAGAACTTCAGTGCCCAGTTATTTTTACACTTGGTACATTGGCTCCCCTCCTGAATACCTGCAAAAGAAGATTTAAAGAAATTTAAAACAATGGCAAAGAACACATTGCTGGGTTTAGCTCCCCATTTCCTTTCCTCTGTTTTCTAAAGAGCAAATTATTTATGCAAGCAGGTGATGTTTACATATGGGGTGCCTACGTGCCTATGCAGCCAGGACAACCTTCATGGTGGTTAAAACATCAGCTCAGTGAAACAATCACTTTGAGATTTTAGCATGTGTAAGAGAAGTAGGTTCTGCTTTGCTGTAAAACCTGTGGCTTTCCAGAGAGATGGCTATTTTCTGATTGTGCTAACAAGACTATGGTGATCTTTGGAAATAAAACTTTTATTAGCATCTCCTCTGTCAGGCATCACACTGCAGCAGCTCTTTCTTAGCATCTGGTATCCCTGTGGGGGCAATAGGACACAACAAATGCTCTGGCAGAAGGAAAATACAGAAATAAAACAGCATTGGGAACACCTGGTAGGAGTACTAGTTCTGCTTTGTAACAATTACCACAGATAGTTACCATGCAAACTCTTTCCATAACGAGAGAGATTTTTGCATATTTTGGGGGGGTTTTGGAGAACACTATTTCCACAGAAAAGAAGGGGTGCTTTACTGATACAGCCATCCGTTCATCCACAGAAAAAATGCTGGTGAATTTCTCTTTGTGGACAAGCTTAAGAAAAAGGGCCTCAAGCTGATGAGAGAAAACAGAGCTTTACTATTTTATATTTGAAATTTTTTGCAGAACGGCTTGATATGTTTGAGTCTATTGGGGAAGCAATTTTTCCTCTTTTGTGCTCCTTGGGAACAACTCAAGAGCACTGGAAGCATTGATTATTAATCAGAAGCACAAATGTGTAAAAAGCTGAGAACTGGACCACAGTGCTGGAACAAATGGGTGGGATTTATCCATCTTTCCAAGGTGCGTTAAGCAGGCCAGGACTAATGTAACTTTCTGTGTCTGTCAGAAAATGCATTTCTTTGATATTTCACTCTAGTTGTGTACTATTAGGGGAGTCCCACAGGAAAGCTTTAAGCTCTAATAAATTCTATGTACCAGATTACTTAACTAATCAAAACTTGCTCTGTAGCTTTTTATGAGTAACTTATATTTCCCCTGAGGCCTAATGCACAGATGATTTTACTTTTCCAAACTCACGACCTTCTGCAGAGTGTTTTTTTATTTCTCATTTTTTTAAGACAAAAGCTCAGGCCACTTCCCCTGGGTTCACAGAGGACAGGTGACCAACATAATGAGTTAAGTCAACTGCATTTCTCTCTCCAGTGACATTTTCCAATGACTTCCTTTAAACCTAAGGTACTTGAAGGAGGAAGGATTACCATACTGGAGCAACTCAGGAAGAGGATTTATACAAAGTTTACTTGACAAGGCATTTTCTTCAATTCCCTCTGTACATATACTCGCTGTGGCTAAGGTAGAAATGCATTTTTGCAGGCCCTTTCCACATTACATCATCACACTTTTTTCCTAAACTTTTCAGGTGTGACGTCACATTCTGTTGCCATGTGATGAAAGTGATGTCATAGATTTGTGTTCCTTGGAGTTTAGGCATAAGACCAGTTGGGAACATCTGGTTCTTTTTTCAGGAACATTATGGGAAAATGAGACAAAGGCTTGTAAGCATAAACTCAAGAATGTAAATTCCAGAGGGTAAAGGCTTCTCTCCTGCCTGTAAGCCGTGAAGGGAGGGAGCTGGCACAGAGACAAGCAGTTGCACAGCCCATTTATTGGTGACTATAATTTGGAAGGGTGGTAACTCCTGCACCACCAAAGAAAAGGTCAAGGGTCCATAATTCAGTAGTCAGGTTTGCTTATGGATCCTGATACATGGGCTGGCTTGCTTTCTTTGGTTTATAGTCTCAAGGAGTTTGCTGGTGAGGGAGCTCTAATTGCTGAAAAAGCAGGAAAGGGAAAGTGCAGTTTTCTACAGGTTTGCAATAGGCATTCAGAGACTGAAATTATTGCACAGTGGGAACTCGGTGGTGTCTGGGGCACCATTTTGCTGGCCTTAGCTGGTACTAATGGGCTCATTGAGCCCCTGTGTCCTAAATGCATGGTTCCTTCCCTGAAGGGTTTAAAATTCAGATTTCAATTTGGTTTTCTTTGAAAGTCCCACATATCCAAAAACAAGCTCAGGGCAAAACTCACATCACATTCACTTTCTAAATACACAGATAACAGAAAGTTTGATCCTTCTTATTTTAATGTTAATTGAGGCAGGCCTAGATCCTTATCTGGGAAGAATGATGGACTGCAGAGGTACAAAACACAGAGAAAGGCAGAAGTAAAAACAAAGCCTTTGGCAGCAGTTGCACAAAGAAAAGTTTCACTTGATAACTGTCTCATATTAAGATTACTCATTTTATGACATGACCTGCTTTCTGTCACTGTATTCTGGCTTCCTGGGTAGTGTAATGAGCTGAAACTTCACTGATGTCACTGGATGTATCGCAGTTCAGCATCAAGCCTCATGGATGTTCCAGTGCTTCACAGGGATCTAGTTTCACTCATCTCAGCTCTCTCTACCTCTGGTTCAATAAAACAGCACTTCAGCTTTTTGCAACTTTTAGTTTCAGTGTATTTCAAACTGACATCAGAACAGCACCCCAACAAAAGCCAGACCTTTCCATCCTTTAACAGTCCAGCACGGTTGGTATCAATAACACAGGCACATCATACTAAAACGATCATACAGGCTGGAGTGATTCCATTAACCGAGCTGGCCTGGATCTGTGTATTGCATTCCTTGCTGGGGCTTTCTGCCTGTCAGCCTAAAACTACATCTGATTGCCAATGAACCCCTGCTACACTCATCTAACACGACCCGTGTCCAGTACTGGAATGAAAAGCCTGAAAAGCCTTCCAGGCTCCTTTGTTTTCTTTTACCTAGGACACAGTAAAGTCTTTCAGAGCAATTAAATTTGCTCTTTATTGCAAATATGTAGTGCTTAAGTCTAAGTAACACCTGATTTTCTTGTTTACTAAACATATAAAAACTACTACAAAAATACCAAAGATATAGATAACCCTTGAAGAAAAAATTTGGAAGACTCATGCTGATGTCCGAGCAGTTATAGCATATACGGCTATATGCAAAGGCAAAAGCCAGGAATGCAACCCTCTCTGTACAGGGATGAACTACAGTATAATCAGGGCTCCCCAACCTCCCCAGCACAAACCCTGACTTCAACTTGCCATGTTGTTCTTCCCCACTACTTTGCTTAAGGATCATGCCCAAATAAGATTGCTCTGATATAGGAGATGCATTTAGTCCATTTTGTGAGGACACATTTTTATTGAAAGCTTGTTCTGAAAAGATGTGATAGCCAAAACATTAAGCAACAACAAATGGGAGACAATTAAAAATGCTTACTGTGATTACACAAAACCCAGCAGGTTGGCATAAAATCATGAAGATTTACCACAAAAGCTGAGAGTTGAGGCTAATTTGACAGAATTTCCCCAGTTTTATCCACTAGACTGCTTGCTGTCATGGCTTACCCAAAATGCAGTGTTTTTCCAGGACATGTATCACATCTCATCTAGAAAGCTGTAGACTAAATGGACAGGGAAAGACCCTACACACCCATCCCACTGACAGAACAAATGTAAAACCTGCAAAAGGGCGTTCTCAGCTGAAATCAGCTCTTCTCCATTTGTTAGTGATATTCCTAGAGCAGCACACTCCTCTCTGTGTCCTGTACACGTGTTTTCAATGTTGATCTGCTCCCAGACATTTGTCACTGACTTCCAAACCCAGGGAGCCAGGGTCACTTCCGCATTACGTGCATTTCTCACTGCCGATTTGATCAATGTTTAATAAATATCAGATGGGACACAATGTGCCTCATTTCACTGGACACATGCTTTTTTCCATTCCTTTCCCTGACTTATTTTAATAAGAGCCCTGGTTTTTCTGCCTCACTGTTGGGAAGACATCTGGCCAAACAGACAGCAACTTAGTACAAAGAGATCCTGCTGGCTCACATGCTTTGGGGACCCCCTTCTCTGCAAACCAAAATGGTCACAAAAAATATGCAAGTGAGACATCCCCCTGTTGCCAGGCTTTGTAGTATTTGTTTTTATAGCATTGCATTCCAGTGACTGAAGACTTTGTTCTCATGCAGGGGGTATACATCTGCAGATTCCTTTTGGGCTCCAAGAAGAGGTTTTGCTGAAGGAGGAGCTGGGCTTTTTGGTTTTTGTTTGTTTGCGGGATTTTTGTTGTTGTTGTTGTTTTGTTCCATGGTTTTAATGGGAGACTAAATATCTTTGCTCTTTGTAACCACCTTACAAAATGCCTGACTCCTCAACTGTATTTCGCTTCTGGAGCACATCTTTGAACAGTGGAATATGACACGCACACACATTTTTCAGAATAATTCTCTTAGAAGTATTTGCCTCTGTGTTCTTTTCTTGGCTCTGGCTGCAGGATCATAGGTGGCCTCATAATATTTCTGCTAGCAAATCAATTTTGACAAAGATGCAAGGTTTCCTTCATAACCCTGACAATAAATGTACTGATAAGATAAAGAAATGTAGTGCAGGAAACGAGAATACATTAGTTTGGAGGGGTTTTCCCCAGGGTGATTCACTGAAAAGAGATAACATCCCTTGAATTTTGGAAGGAAGACTGCAAGCCTAGTTTGCAGCCTTCAAATGATTTTTTTCTCAAAGCTAATGTTTTCAAAACATCAGTAGATCTAATACCTATATTTAAAGGGACCTGAGCAAACTTTATACATCTAATTCAAGCCTCCTGCCCTGGAAGGTGCCTCTGCCCATGGCAGGGAGGCAGAAACTACATGATCTTTGAGTTCCCTTCCAACATGAACCATTCTCCGATTCAATGTGTAACTAGGAGTCAAATACTGAGAGGTAATTAACCACAAAGAGTTGCAACAAGCTCCCACTGGTGTCTATCTCACTAGCAAAAGTAGGTGATCCCACAAGGAATCCATCTCTGGATTTAAATATATAAATGCTTTGAAAAACCTGGCTGTAAGTGCTTAAATCCAGGCACCCAAGTGTAAAATGATAGGTGTCTACTAATATGCATGACTAGCAATTATGAAAGTAAATTTGTCTCGTAGGAGAGAGAGGATTTTAAAATTCAGGCATGTGTGTGTTTTCATATATACATACACAGAAACACACATTTATGTTCGAATATATGGAAAAATATGTGTGCGTATGGTTTTCACAGAGAAGCTTTGGTAATGACAAAACCCCAGCATATTAGATTTGCACTCTCTGAGAAAAAGCAGGCAACAGCATCTCTGACAACAATAACTTTGTATAGTTTTGCGATTACTGGATCCAGCCAGCCACAAAATTCACAGTGAGATTTCTGTCTTCTCTTTCGTATTGTGTCACAGGTTCTTAACCTACCCCTCATAAAAACATTTCCCATGATCCTTCCTAAACGGTTTTGTTGCAGCGAGCAAAACTGATGATTTGATGGTTCCATATGCTGGCCTACTTCAGAAAGCAATTGTTCTTTATAATGGTCACAAATGGCAAAAATTCAGATGGGTTCATGCCTTTTAAAATTATTGGTTTTGAGATAAAACAAATTTCTTCAGTTTAGAGTCTATTCTTACACTGTAAAAACTATAATTTGAACTACACGTAAAAAGAAGCCCTACACATTTCCTATCTAATGTGTAAAGGTCCACACCTCCTCCCATTCCACAGTCTTGGCAAGCCCTGTCTCCACAACAGCAATGGTCCTGCTCACCCAAGTAGTGCAGTGCTGGCTTGTGGGCAGGTGGATTGCAACAGCCTGCTTAACTTAATTATCAGATTCTTACAATGCCATTGGAAAAAATATTTAGCACAAACATGCTGTCATTTGTTCCGGAATTTGCTAGTTTTTCTTCTGGTTTTGTAATCAAATAGGGATAAATGCAAGCTATGCTTGCTTTGAAAAATTTTCTGGTTATTTATTAGGAAGCAATTAAAGCAGCTAAACTTGAAATCTAAGCAGTGGGTATGTACTCACCTAACTCGTGCCAGTTTTCCAATGCCAGGTGGAAAATCATGAAGCATGGCAGCAAGACACAGGCTGAAACAGCCACTCTATATTTCAAGTAAATACTGCAAGACACAGAGCTTCTTTCTAAAAAATTAATAAATAAATGGACCCAACCCAAACCATTCCATCTCCACAGGTTTCTACAGTGTTCAGCATAATCTGATTGCCCTGCTACACAGCTGGCAGCTTGTGCAAATAACCTCTGGAGAGAAGAAAACACACCTCAAAAGCTCAGTCTGAGAATTTGTGCCTCGCAATGCTGCGCAACCCCTGCTAGGGCCAGTTCCTGTGATTTTATCCTGAACTTCACAGTCAAGATTTGTTATCCACCTGGTGCCCCTTTCTTTCCAAGTGCAAGGCTGGAGCAATCCCTGGTATCAATATAGGCTGGGGTATGAACAGGTCAAGAGCAGCCCTGCCAAGAAGGACTTGGGAGTGCTGGTGAACAAAAAGCAGTGGGTGGGCAATGTGCTCTTGCAGCCCAAAAAGCCGAACACATCCTTGGCTGCATCAAAAGCAGCCTGGCCAGCAGTGGAGGGAGGCAATTCTGCCCCTCTATTCTGCTCTGGAGAGACCCCACCTGTGTACAGTTCTGGGGTCCCCAGCATAGGAAAGACATGGACCTGTTGGAGTGGGTCCAGATGAGGGACATGAAGATGATCAGAGGGGCTGGCACACCTCTCCTATAAAGACAGGATGAGAGAGTTGGGACTGTTCGACCTGAAAAAGAGAAGGCTTCAAATTAACTTTATTGTGGCCTTTCCATACTTGAAGGAGGCTGATAAGAAGGATGGGGACAAACTTTTTAGCAGGGCCTCTTGTGATAGGACAAGAGGAAATGGCTTTAAACCAAAAGAGGGCAGATTCAGATTAGATATAAGAATGAAAATTTTTACAATTAGCGTGGTGAAATACCGGAACAGGTTGCTCAGAGAGGTGGTAGATGTCCCATCCCTGGAAACATTCAAGGTCAGGCAGAACAGGGCTCTGAGCAAACTGATCTTGATGAAGATGTCCCTGCTCATTGAAGAGCAATTGGACTAGATGACTAACTTTAAAGGTCCATTCAAACCCAAACTGTTCTATGATTCTTTCAGCTACGTAATTATGTGGGACTTTCAGCTTACATTCTAGGAGAACAGCACATTCCTAGACTCCTAAAAAATAGAAGTGGTGAGGAGTTGTTCCTTAAGGCATAAGAAAATAGAAGACTCCACCATTTACAGGACTTTCATAATCCCACCTCTACAGAGCAAGTCTCAACACTGAGGGGGGAATGCTGCGGCAGGGGCTGGCAGGGCTCACCCTGTCCCTCATCCCCTGAAGTGGAAGGGGTGCACTTTGTCCCAAAAGCCCAGAGTATTTCAGTAAACATGAGGGATTTCCCTTCTCTGGGACACCTTGGGAAAACCCAGCCCTTGATGATCTGCACACCGCAGCCCGAAGCTCTGCACACAGGGGCCATCAAGCAAATTCTCCTCCACACACCAGACTGAGCCTGTTGGAGGCAGCGGCCACTTCCCATAAATCAGAATCCCACATCTGACATCATAAAGAGCCTCAGAGGGCCAACACTATTATCTCTGGAAAGCTTTCAGCCTAAGAAATACTTTATTCTATGTAATGTACACAAACCCTTTCATTAAAGGAGGGGAGAACCCTCATTTTCAGCCTGATCATCATCTCTCACTTATTTATATAACCCAGCCAGCATTTTCTCTCTGGCTTTGTTCTTCTTTGCAGCAGTCCAGAGAATCACAATGAATCGTCAGAAATCCTAATTATACACTTCAACAACCACCACCATTTAATTATATAGTATTACCAAACAATGTCCTACTGTGATTAAACACTAAATATTTTAATTGAAAGGATACAAAAATCCCAACCACAACACAGCCTTAGCAAAGACTGCTGAGTATCTGAACTGTATGTTAGGCAAATATTATGAACAGAACTGAAGAACCAGTGTGGTAAATTTTATGAAAAATCACGGATTTGCAACAGCTTAAGGTCCAGCCATAACAATGCGGCAAGAATATCACAGCAGCAGAGGGTCCAGCATCCCATAGGCTATTAGATTTAAAGACAAACTCAAACCAGAAGAAACCTCAGGAAGTGCTGGTGCTCTTAAATAACTGTGTGGAATAAGAGAGATGTGTCTGTCCTCAGTTACTGAAAATCAAGCAAGGGATCACTCAGTGCATGTCTCTGGAACTAAACCCAAAAATCTATTTAGGCTGTTCAAAAGATGAGAGAAAAACTAGAACAGTTAAAAGAAGATAGAAAATACGTATGAATTAAAGACCTGTTCAGTGACAGGCAAGACAGCCATGATACATGACAGCAAAGAGCCTCTCTCAAACTCTGTCTCAATAGAGAAGAATTTAGACTGATTTGCAAGAAGAAATATAGCCAGATCTATAGCGAGATCAAAGCCAGATCTTTGGTTTGTGAAACAGCTTCCTAAGACAACCTGAAGATGTTCCATTCAATGATTTAAATAAAACCGGAGGTAACAAAGCTTTAGCAAAGTCACAGAAGGAATGTGTCCTTGAGAATTGTGCCAGATGGCAGAGCAATGCCATTTTTGTCAAAGTCCAGGCCTTCCATTCTGAAATAAATATGCTTTGTAATGAAACATAGATCCTAAGCAAGATTACATAACTTGATGACTAATGTACATGATTTTTAATCTTAGTTCAATTTACATTCGACTGAAAAGATGAAAAAAGGTAACACACCCAAAGTGTACATTTTCCCTAACATTCTCTAATTCTGTAAGGCAGTATTTAGGTGTTACTGACCCTAGTAATGGTGTTAACTGGTAGGCACAAGAAGTGGTTAACTCCATGATTTGTGGCTTTTGCAATACATTTCTTGAAGAGCACAACATGATCTCCTCCATGGCTGTGAGTGTGGTAGGTGCCAATACCCACGGCAGTGCCACCTGTGCTGCAGGGCCACTCACCAAGGACATGATGAAGTCATCCAGAGCACAGGTGCAAAAACGATGCTCTTCACAGGAAGCTTTCACCTGTTGTTTGACCAACTTCTGCAACTTTTAATATTAAGGGCAATGCTAAAAACATTCCATCACTGTGTTAAAGAACAAGAAACAATGGAAACTCCAGCCATGCACAACAAAGCAACACTTCTGTATCCACTGATGTTGCCACAAGTTCTATTCCACTTAACTACAGAAATTGAATTATGTGCCTTCACAAGTTAAATGGAAATATTTGGCAGCCATCTGTTCCATGTAAGTTTCTGTGCACACATGCACTCTTGACATGGCTTAGGCGGGTCATTCATTTAGGAGCAATGTAAAACACCATGTGTCCCAGCAAAATGTGCTTTTAAACTCCTGTAGCTCATATGAATCTAAAACAATTTTCACTCGGTAGTTAGAAGCACAACTGGCATGCCCTTTTCATCAGGATTTTTTCTCTCCTCTGCTACCTAGTGGAGCAGAACAAAATAGGGTTTCAACCATATTTGATAGCATAAAAACTGTATTTAACTTTTTTTGTTAGGGAAAAATACAGAGATACTTTTGATGAGGTTTTCAGCGGGGGGAAAAAAAATTGCCTGAGACTGAACAAGGATGCAGAATTTCATGCAGAAAATCAAACCTGGAGATGTGTCTGGAACTACAAGTTTTGTTACATGTTCCAGCTGGAATGCTGCAATAAATCCTGGCATTAACAGAATGGAAAAAAATTAATCAAGATTTGACACCTCAAATTAATATACAGACCTTTATACACCCTTTTCTGGATTTAGTGTTAATGCTCCTGTTGCCTTCATTAAGAAGCACTCTAATATAAAAAATTACCTCTTTTCCAACCAAAGAAGTCTCTCTGAGGACATTATTTGGAATTTAAAAGACTAGTGTGCACAAAAAAAGAAGAGGTGAAAGTGTTTCTATCCGTGCTGGGTACTTAGCAGTTACATAGACCTCTTATTTGGAAAGTGACCCAAAAAATGAAGAGGGCCATAAGGAAGAATGCAGTAGGACCTCAAAAAAAAGTGAGTTCAGAAAACAGTAGGTATAAAGAAACCTGCTTTACTCTTTTAATTATAGAAATTGTCACTTCTGATTAGCCTTTTCCCTGTGATATCAAGAATGCTTGGCTGAGATACCAATACCGAACTGAGAAGAAAGGATCCCCATAAGCACTGCACTGAACACAGCTCACAGTCACAAATCCACTGGCTGTAAATTCACTTCTAATCTCCTGAGGCTGCATGTTCAACTACAGGAGAGAAAATATGTCTAGGTATAAATGCTGGTCCTCTGGAAGTGTGCTGCCTTACTCCCCTCAGCTGAATTGAGACTTGGCATTAAATCACCTCCAAAGGAGAGGAGTTGTCAGGCCCTGGATTTATTTTTCACCTCACTGGCCTTCTAAAACCACTTTCTAAAGGTAGGGCTTTTTCCACAGAAATATTGCAGGCTTGATGGCAGACACAATAAATCCTGTTTCCATCCGCCAACCTAACCAACCTCCCCCTCTGCCTCCTTCTCCAGAATCTTACATTTTCAAAGTGGAAGTTTTCCTCTGTGAAGCTGGATCTCTAGCTTAAGGAAGGATTGTGACCCAGTGCAGCTTCCATCTTTCAGACTTCTCATTCTGTTCTTCCCTTTTCCCCCCTCTCCTGTCCCATAGTATCTCTGACTCCTGAGGTCTCCCTAACATTCACACCTCACTAGCATCCAATTTCCTGGATAAAACGCAGACTTAGAATGAATTCCTCAGGCAACCAGAACATTTTTTTCAAACACTTGTGCCAATGTGTAATGACTGTGCAATGTGAGGAGCAAACAGCCCTGATAAATGGATTTTTTCCACCTAATACCATCACAGTTTCTGGGATTTTTCCCTGCTTAATATTCACCCTTACCTAGAGAGGAAATTTTCATTCCGTAAATTACTACAAGAAGTTTCCTGTACAGAGGTGGGAGTGTGGTTGGTGAATGTAATTTGTATTTTCCCTCTTAATAAAACAGTAAGCAAATTTGCACTATCTTGACAAATGCTGGGAAATGATGAATGAAATTTGCTTGTTACAAGTGAGGAAAAGCCATGCAAAAGGACATCCAGGGCACCACAGTCGCAAAGATGAGGAATTAGTCAATAATTAGACAACAAACATATTACCTGCCTACATAGCACCTATCCTGCTGCCTTCCTAATGTTAGTGCAATCACTGTGTTAAGTAGGTGAAAACTCTACTGCAATTATGAAAATACAGAAGCTGACAAATCCATTAAGCATGAAAACATTTGCTACACTTTCAACAGCAACAATAACAACAACAACAATACCTGCAAAAATAATTATCTTCCTGAAACATATATTCCTTGATATAATCCTTTTCTTGATAGCTTATGAAATCATGGAAAACCAAGCCTTTGCAAAATACTTTTTAACGGAGCTTGGGAGTTTTAGCCTCTCTGTCTTCAGAGCAGTACAAGGGGAAGGCAGTTGCCATGAGGTCACGGTCTCCTGAGATTCCACATCTGCAGATGGAGGACTAAGAATCTCAGAATCGCAGAATCATCTTGGTTGGAAAAGACCTACAAGTTCATTGAGTCCAGCCTTTGACCCATCTCCACTTTGTCAACTACATCGTGGCACTGAGTGCCACATCCAGTTGTTTCTTGAAGACCTCCAGGGATGGTGACTCCACCACCTCCTTTGGCAGCCCATTCCAATACTTGACAACCCTTTCGGTGAAGAAGTTCCTCCTGATGTCCAGCCTGAACTTCCCCTGGCAGGGGACATAGCTTGAGGCCATGTCCTCTTGTCCTGTCACTTGTTGCCTGTGAGTTGCCTGGGCTGACCCCCAGCTGGCTACAGCCTCCTTTCAGGTGGTTATAGAGAGTGATAAGGTCACCCCTGAGCCTCCTTTTCTCCAGGCTAAACAACCCCAGCTCCCTCAGCCATGCCTTCATAGGACTTAAAAGCCTTTTAAGTCTGACTTGAAGTCTTACTTAGGTCAAGACTTAAGTACAACTTACTAGTCTTTAGTCTGGTAAGACTCAAGTCTTACCGTGCATTTCAGGCTCATTTCTACAAGCTTTATCAGGGGATTGAGGCTGACAGTGAAAGGCTTAAACAGAACAAAATAATTTTCTTACTCAGAAGACTAAATAAAAAACTTAGAACTTTTCACTATAAAATGTACGTGCTTTAATGGACAGAAAATCCCAGGGCATTTTAATTAAGAGGCAGAAAGCGTAATATAAATCTATAGTTACAAGTGGGAATTGGTAAATTTTAATTCAGACAAAAAATTGTAAAGGAGACCTTGGGGGTTTTTTTTCCCTAGTTGACACATAAATATATTATTTAAAGTTCTTGTGAAAGGTACAACCTTAAGCAATAAAAAAACCCAAACTCAAATATTAACTTGTGTTTCAGTGAAAGCAATCCCAAAGTAAATGAAAATTTGGAGGACAACTATTCAGGGAAGAGGGAAGAAGGAAACTAAGTGAACTCAAACAGTCAAGATGTCTAAATGCATTTAAAAAAATCGTTCTGCCTGAAGTTAATGCCAAAGACTTTTGGACTGCAAACCTACTTTAGAATTTTCTCACTGTTTTCCAGTGTTCTTCTACACTTGTAACTTTTTCACACTTTTAACATTTTGAAGAATGTTGAAGTTCTCAAACAATGGCTGTAATAATCAGTTTCCTTGTTTTGGTAGGATATACCAGTAAAAATACAAGGAAAATAGTCCCTTTCTGTGAAAGGTGGCAAGAACTTAGAAAGCTAATAGAATTGACCACATTTGTGTCAAACCTGAATTTCCTTTTCCATTCTTGTTTTTTTTTTGCCAAATATCAAGATTTATTGGTCCTTGAAGAAGAAAAAAAAAAAAGACTGAAACAAATCTGGGGTCAATATTTGACTTCAGGGTCAATATATTTTGCCTTTTCACTCTCAAAGAGGTCAATATACGCTGTTATTTATGCCATACTCTGCAGCTGCTCTTTTGAACTGCAGCAGAGAAATACATCATACCCTTGACCCACAGCCTTTCCAACTAAGTGTGGAGACACTGTAATTTATTTGTTCAAAGCAAGTGTCAAATATTTTTAGCACTAAACTGCACTAAACACTCTTGTTCCTTATCACAATTTCAGTTACACAAGTGCAACCTCTCCGGCTTCCACAGACTTACATGCAATTTACATCGGTGCAGGTGTATCACTCAGCCAGGGAGCTGGAAAATGTTTTTTATTCCATGTCAAGCTAAGAGCATAAAACAGAAGAGCAGGTGAAGCTGCCACACTGGCAGCTCAGTGGAAACTTTGTATTAAAAAAATTAACACACAGCACTATAACCTATTTAAGGAAAATCCAATAAAATACAAAATAACTCTTCCTTGTGTCTTTGGAATCCACAGGCACTTAGTCCCTGTAGTGCTCTGAGGTTTCTAACTAATAGGCTGAAAAATAATTTTCACGTATTAAGAGTAAAAATATTTTCTAAAAATTCTGTTTCTCAGCAATTTTATTTCACTTAGTACATTTATGTCTTGGCTAGTTCCTTGTATGGTAAGTTTCAGTCCAGTACAAATTTTTTCCATGGCTGAACTACATCCTCCTGAAAAGCAGAGCTGGAAATGTCAAAAACCATAAACTATAAAGGCACACACCACAAATAGGATCATGAAAGGCAGAGTTCTCAATGTGAGGAGAACCTTCTTTTTCAATGAAATGTGTAGTTTGTTTGTTAAGCACACTTCATATCTCCTCATACTCTGAATCTTACTCCAGCCTCCAAAAGGAAGAAATACTTGAACACATATGGTACAGCCTTTTCACTTAAGAGGCAAAGAGTTTTCACTACTTTTCATATTCTTCTTGTTCCACATTTCTTTCCTGATCCACAAGAAAAGATGGCATGTTGTTTGCTCATTCAAACAATGCATCACTCTATTTAAATGGCTTAGACAAGACTTTCTTTAATGCTGTGAAAACTAAGAGTTTCAAAAATATTTTTAAGGAGAATTAAGGTATTCAGTTTCTTCATATCCTACTATATGAATACTATTTTTTACTGGTGAGATCAACGTCTGTAAATTTTTAGATGAACTGTGTTGCACAGTTGTGCACATTACCCTAAAACAGATTAAACTCCTTGATAAATGTCCTGGTAGTTCTTGTGCCAAAGGATGAGAGACAATATATCCAGCAAAAAGTGTTACACTCCTGTAGAAATTAAAAGGGTAGCATAATTTGTTATACAGGTTCTTCTCTCTTCCACTCCTTGTTTCGCCGAGTGCTTTGTTAAAGAAATTTAAATGCACTTACAGAAATTTCCCCTAAATGTTCTGCCAAGGTGCATGAGCAAACTCAGGTCAAAATTTTCCTGTACATGGACAGAAGCCAGAGGACAGAAGAGCACTTAATTTTTAATCATTATTTCATTAGTTAGTAAACTGCTTAGCTGCTCTGTAATATTTTAGATTGTCTGAAAATGGCATACAGCTTTGCAGGAAATCCTTCTTTGGCCTCTCTCAGCCGTAGACACAAACCTTATAGGTTTCCCAAGGGAACACAAAACTTAGTGCATAACTAAACATAATGATGAGTACAGGGCAACCACTCAAGCAAGCTGAGTCACAGGATAAACCGGGACCACATACAGGAAAGTGAATATCAGGGTATCTAAGAGTACGGCAGAAAGAAAATCACAAACCCTGTGTGCTGTGAGTGGAGAGCAGTGGCTCCAAAAAAGATAATGAGTGAGATGACAAGAAGGCTACCAAAACGTTCCCACCATGATGTTAGGGACAAAAAGGGCAGAACCAGCTTCTTGGCTTGCTGCAGTGAGCTGGCAGCTGGACCAACCTCGGGCGTTGCAGCAGTGATGAGAACTCAGCTCAACACAGACTGGAAAAGCCCAACTCACTCCTGTGGCTTCCAGCCTCCTCATGCTGGAGACAGTACTTGGAGGCTGGACAACCTCGGACCAGCTCTACAGCTCAGGGCCAGGCCAGTCATTCAGAGACCAAGAGAAAAGGTCTCCTGGAGCTGGTGACCAAGGGCAGCTCCTGATGGAGTCAGGAGTCTCGAGGGCCACTGGCTCCAAAGTAGCCCATACATGAGGGAGCTGCTGTTGAGCTAATGACCCTAATGTCCCTAGTGGGGAGGCTGCAAGTCACACCAGGTGTTTCCACCACTGTGAGTCTTACCAGGAGTCTGGAGTTTACAGTGAGAGGCTTAAATTGAGCCAGATGCTTTTCATACTTGGAAGAAAACAGTAATTAAAAGAAAGCCAGAAGACTTGGCTGCAAACTTGGGTGCTTTAATGGAGCACTGTCACTAAAGGACACTTTTATGAAGAGGTAGGAGTAACATACATTCCTGGCTACAAGTTGGAGGTAGAGAGTCTTGGAAAAAAAGCAAAAATTGAAGCAGTGGGGGTGATTACAACTGGAACAAATTACCATCACAGGGGATTCCCTGTACTTTAATGCTTTTAGATCAAGCCCGACTCCTCATTTAAAAGATATGCTTTAGCCAAAAACAAAGTCATTGGATTTTGTACAGGAGTAACTAAATGGAATTGCATAGCCTATCAGACACAAGAGGTCAGAGTAGTTAAGTGCTTTGGCTCTAATCCCTGCATATGGAAACACGTGTGTCTCTGCTCTGGCCTGCTGCACAGAAAATATACGTCTCTAGGGGAAGTTCACAGTGATGACAAGATGCCTCACTACCCCTAGGGGGATGTGTCTTTCAGATCCAGCTGAGCCCAGAATTAAATCAGGGAGTGAGCAGATAACCCTCCCAGATGTTTCATGCCACTGGTTGGAGGCAGCGGATGATAAGGTTCAGTGTATGCTGGAACACAAGAGGGTTTGTTTTTTTCCTTATAAAGCAGGTAATAAGTCTGTTCAAGAAACAAAATTAAGTGAATCCAAAGGAATAAAGGCTGGAGGCTAATTAAAAGCCTACTTCTATTAATATGGGGGAGAAACTGCTCAGGGATAGTTCATTATGTTGAATCATGGCCCTCTAATACTGCCAGAAAATGCTAAGAGCTTTGGTGAGTTATCTTTGACCTGGTTTGCTAAACAAAACCGCCGTGTTGTTGCTTTTCCCAAGAGTTGCCTCCACCTCGGGAGGCAACAACCAAGACAAGTATATGTCTCTTACATAGGGGTGAAAAGACACATTTCTCATCTTGACCCCATTTTTTTTTCTTTTTTCTTTAAAGCTGGTTCTTCCAGTCTGCAGGACTTTCTTCAGAGCTGTCAGCCAGATTCTGGAGGAAAACTCTTTTTGCCAAAGTGCAACTTTTTTCCTTGAAGACTATAGCAAGTATGGAAAAGTACAAGGGAAGAACAATATTTCAGTCAATAAATACAGCTCGGGAAAACATAACCATACCAAATTTTTACTATTTTTACTAGTAAGATTTACTATTTAAATCAATGAAAAATTGTTGATAATGCTAGTGACTACTAAAAAACCACAGTATGGAAAGTAAGGATTTAGGACCAGGATGTGAAACAGAAGCATGATCTAGAAAACTGAAAAGGGCTAACTTGGACAGGCTCATAGAAGCTGTTTACTGAAGTATTACTTAAGATGAAGCTCACTTGACACTCACAGAAAACTTCTGAGATCCAGCTGGTCTCTGCAATCCCTGTCCTGAGCATCCTTTCTGTTGTATTTGCACCCTTACTTCTAGAAATAAATTAAATGCTGCATTTTGGGACAATTTACTTACAACCAAAAAAGGATGATGAATGATATAATAAATCCAACACTGGAAGATTGCTAGAAGTCCTGGACAGCTGTGCATGAAAGCTTAAGCATTAAAACCTACTTTCTTGCAAACTTTCCTTTATCCACATCTGCTGGGAAGGTTCCCGGAACTTGCAAGAGAACAGAGATAGAAACGGTGGGGTTTTGTCAGCTTTTCATGGCATAAGGGGTAATCAACACATGAGCCTTTTACAGCCAAGAAAGCTGCCTCCCTGTGAGCTGTAACTTGAATCATCCCCCACGTTAGTCACAGCTGGGGGCGGCTTGTGCTCAGCTTCCAGCCACGACTGCCACACTGGGGGAAGGGGTAAGGGTGCTTTTGGGAATCTGCAGCGTGCCAGGGACCCTGTCAGGAGAGGGGGACAGTCACTGCAGAGAATGTGTGGCCACCTTCGCTTCAGAGTACTGCTTGAGGGATGTTCACGCTCACGCTCAGTTTTTCTGCAGCCTGTAGGTATGTCACTGTTTTAGCACCTTTTTCCAGTAGGCAGCAAACTGTGGAAGGCTGAGCACCCAGATATCCCGTATTATCCAGTCTGACACTTATTAACAGAGAAAATGCCACTGTAATACCGACGGTGCTTCTTAAATGAACACTGTTGCATTACAACAAGGATGCTGAATGTGTTGCAAAAGGAAGACTGAGGGCCTGTGTCTTCTTAATTCATCTGAACAGTACCTGGCAATCTTACAAAATGAAAAAAATCCCATTGCCTTGAATTTTCATTAGGGCTCAATGTTTAGATTCAGTGCCAGTTCTCATTGACTCACCCCATCTTCAAGATAAGTTGCAGACTAATCTATTTTACTTTCTTACAGCAGTGAGGCCAAATTACCTTTGTACCTGCTCTGGTGGAGCCTTACAGAGTTAACGCCATCACACAGATAAAACTCAGCCCAAAACTTGGTGTGCTGACTGATGTGCATTCCCTGGTTTTCCACCCTTTATCAAAAGAAAGAGAACAACCCATCCTTCAGCTGTGTGTGAAAACTAGCAAAGACAAAAGTTCCAAAATCTATATTTGTACTGAGCTTCAGACCCTTTAGTGAGTGTACATTTATTTTAACAGATTGAATTTGCTTAGCAGCTATTACAGACTGAAACTCAGCTCTAAAAGATGATTATCATGAATTAAGACAATTTTCTGTAGTGGAAATTCACCTCATACATCAAGTCTGGTATTCATATGGCAGCACAGATGCACCAACTCCATTTGCAGCTGTAGGCACTCAGAAAGCAGCAGAATTTGTCCCTAAATCTGCAATTGTTTGACGAAAAAATGAACGTATTTTGACTTTCAAGTGAACATATTATTGGAAGATGTTTTCTAATACAGAATTTCAGGATATCTAGTACAAAACACCACTGCTGGTAAAAATCAGGAGACAGTGGAAATGAAAGGGTTTTCCTAGTTCTGCCTGCATTGCAGTTTTTCAAATATATGTTCCTCTGCCTCCAACATGCTGGTCAGCAGGACAGGCATTTCTTCAGTATTGACACACCATTCGGCTATGTTGAATATGGAAAAGAGTTGGTTTTGCCCCACAGGAATGTAAAGCACTTCCGGGTCCAAGGGAGTTACTAAATAAACAGCCTACATTTCAAAATTACCTGGGAATTCCTGCTGAAATTGGGACCATTCATCAGAGATACAGTTTAACATCAAATACCTGGGTAGGAGGTTAACTGAAGTTGCTGGTGTTTCTCTCTTCTGACATTTGGTCTGTTATTACTATATAGCCAAGGTCCCTGTTTTGAAGATCCTAAACTAATTCCACTTATTTACTTGTTTTTGTTATTCAAAAAGTGGCTGAGATCTTGATTTTGACTGACCAGACAGAATAAAAGCAAAAGCTCTAAAAAAAGAAGTTTGTACAAAATTTATATTTGGGATGAACGTGTTTCGGATGAACATAGAACTCCCAAGACAAAAATTCGGTGATTCAGCAACCACAGAAAACAGAAGATTTTTTTTCTATAACTCTTTTTTCCCAACAGAAAATTCTTTATTCACAATAATTTTTGCTCAGATTTAGATTTTTAGCATAATCCAATTTTCAGCCCTAAAATACGTCACATTGGCCATTCTGTTAAGCTTGATGGTGAATTTTTGACTATATTATTTTGTATTTACACCTTTATCCTTAAATACAGACTGCCAGTCATGCTATCCACCTTAAATAGCACAGAGACAAACTTTGACTCACATCAGGTAGTAGTTTGAAATATATGGTCCCTCCACTGCAGAGATACACCGAGCAAAGTCCTAATTGCAGGTTTTCCATGGAATGTGCTGCCTTCCTGAGCAAATTTTTTTACTTCTGAACCAAATTTTCAACTCTTATTTCAATGTGAATCCAGGATGATTTCAGTTTAGTAACTGTAGATCTAAATTGGTACAAGTGAAAACAGAACAGCACTAGAATATAATACTGCAATTAAAATGTTACTTGTTGAAATAGACTGTAGAAGCTATGTCCAAAATCTCTGGTTTTGTTGCTTTAATATATTTTTTGGGATTTTCAAAAGTACTTCAAAAAAAAGGGGTCACCAATTCAAAACAAGAACTGTATTAAAAATCAGCTTATATCTTCTCAGGACCCAGTCTTTCTGCAGCCCTTCCTAGTTCCCTGTCAAGGCAGCACTTCCAGGAACACCCTCGGAAACTCTGAAAACGTGCAATATAAAGCCTGGGCTGTGGGGAATAATATCATTAGGAGAAATTAATGCAAAATAGAGTCTTTTTGCAAATTCACCATGCTCAATTGGAATATCTCCTGTACATAAAATTCCTGCTTTATAAAAGTGGTATATGAGGAAAATCTAGAAGCTCATTTAACAGTTTTAGGAAGTGAGCTGCATTCAGAACATCTCATAATCAATACCGCGTCATTTACCCAAGTGAGGTTGAAGAATAATGTGATTATGGCTCACATGCCTCCATCCTGACTTAGCTTCCCTGCTTCTCTGGTCCCAGGCCTCTCTTCTAATTCAGCTAGTCAGCTTGGTAGATACCAGACACTTAGGAACCAGGCTGGGATAAATCAGCCCTCTGAAACCAATTTGAATTTTACCCAGATGAGGTAAAAACTGAGTGACTCATGTGTTGTGCAGTAACTCACTATGCAGTTATCTCCAGTCTTCTCCACACGTCCCCATCTCCCCCCTCACAAACACCCTGAGAACTTTGCTGGTCTCTGACGCTTTACCTGCCATGCCTATCACACACTGAAGTTCCCCTGGATGAACATATACACAGCTAGATATTACACAGTTCCTGTTGGTATCCCACCTCCTCAGCAATTCCAGCTCTCCCTGTGAAAGTTTGTGGGATGTGAGGTTAAAACTTCCAGAAAGCCTTCCTATAGGCACTTACAACAAAGTGTTAATTTTCCACGTTGTTTCAAAGGGGCACATATCAACAGTTCATTCCTTGCTGGTTTATAAATACATCTCAGATTTGTAACTCAGGCTGAAGCTATCATTTAGTCATACAGGTTCACTCTTTAAAAGTTTCTACAGCTAGCTTTCACCACAGTTTTGCTACTGAAATTTTGGACCCTAAGTTGGCCACCCCTAGACTCAGTGATTAAAATCCCTTTGCCACCAGATTCCTTACATTTTTTTCTGACCTCTTCCAGAAGAGCTCCAAGGCAGCTGCTACCTCCGTTTCCCCCATGTGACTCCCTCATATTTCCTGCATCCCTCTGCTATGTCCCGCTTCCCCATCTCCACAACACACACAGGGTCTGTCAGTAACTCCAGATGTCCCATGGAGTCATCCTCCTCTAATGTTTCTCTTCTCACACCCTGGCCTTCCCTTCCCTCCTTTCACTTGTAAAACTTCTGATGCACAAGGGAATCTCTCCATCTCTTGAGAGCCAAGCAGCACCTGGTCCTTGTGAAAAGAGCCCCAGACCTGCTCCATCACATTCTTCTCCCTCTGACTCCCCTGCAGAAGTCCTTTGGTGGCCCCAAGATTCAGTGGCTGCATTGCACATGAGTCTGCCACCTGGTTGCCTTCTGGGTCAGCTCATGTCACATACAGCCCTGTCCTTAACGTGGAAGCAATTCTGGACAGGGACTGTACTGAATAAGTTACTGTTTGAATGGTGTGACCTAAAGTGTATTATAAATGACTTGGTGAGTATAGTATTTATAGCTGCTTTGCCTGGAGTCTGGCAGTGAGGGCTTTTGAAATGCTCCAAAACAAAGTTTGCTAAAAACCCACCCCTCTAAACTTCCTCCTCTCTCAATCCCTGAAAAAGCAGGAGATACAGTTAATCCACCCACTTTCATGGCAATACCACTTCAACAAAGGCTCAGAGGAGTATCTGTCTTCCCCACATAATATCGTGTCATGTAAGGAGGCTGTGACAGAAACAGATGCTGACTGTATATCAAAAGGAGGTTACCACCATGCTGCTACACTTGTTATCTGAAGGCTGCAGTTGTCAGAAGTTTTGTACAAACTGAAAGCCCACCTGGCTGTTGAATGAGGACACATCAAAGAGGCGCCAAGCCAGAAACAGCCTGACATGAAACCCATATTCAGCACCACATTCTTGCAAATGGCAATATAATCTCCAAAAAGATGCATGAGGATATGGAGAATATGTCCGTACAGCATAAAATATCCGGCAATTGTGGTGGGTTCACCAGTCTGTGGGTCATGGCTGAAAACCCCACCAGAGGACACAAACTTTGGAAAATACAGAGGAGTCAGGACTACAAAGCAGCTAAATTGTGAGGTAATTGGTTTTGCTCATCCAATATTGTCTTCTTTTAAAATATTGCCAACTAAATATAAAAGGCAAGAGCCCAGTCACGTAGGAGGGAGAGGTGACTGTGTTTCAGCAATCAGGGAAAGCAGTGTGGGTAACCACCAGAGCCTGACAGTAGGAAACCCTGTAACTGAGGAGAGAGTAAATGAAATGGCTAAGTCTGCAAGCAAAATTAGAGATGTGGTATAACTGTGTCTGGTGATGCTACTGGAATAGTTTATGCTGTTTCTGCATCCACTCATTGAGCAACTGAAATGCAAAAATGAATTGGACAGTACAGATGAAAGGATGATAAAAACTTTCCTTAAAATGAGGGGTTAAAGAAAATGTAATTTTACTGAGTTTGTCAAAGATGAGGCTAAGTTGACTTACTCATGTTTTGTTCATAAATGAAACTCCTTCTGACAATACATGGCTTTCAAATAGACAAAAACACGACGAAAGCCAATGTGGTAGACAGTGAAGTTAAACATTTTCCAAGTAGACTCAAGATGATAATTCTTATAAGACATGATGATTGACATTGGGAAACAATGAAAAAGACATAAACAGGATTTTCTGCTCCATGAAATGTTAAAATTAAGACTGGATGTCTTTTAAGGAGATATGCCTTAGCTACAGGGGAAAAAAAAATTATGGGCATTGTTCAGCAATTCTGCTGTCTTGTGTTTTGCAAAAGGTCAGGCTTCATGATCATAATGGTGCCCTCTAATTTTAAAGTTACGAGCCTATGCATTTTTAAAGCATTCTATGCTCTTGAAAACCATTAATTGTACCAAAGTATATGACTATAAAAAGGAGTTTTGATGGACAGGCTGAAGAGGGTATCTCACAACAGCCAGTAAGCGACCGCATGTGTTTATGGAAACCAATTAAACAGCAAAGAGCAAACGTGTAGATGCCCCATGGATAATTTTCTGAGTATACAGAGCTGCCCGAGCCATGCTGGGATCTTTCTTGGGTAGAAGATCAGAAAGGAAAGTATTAATAATATGTCATGCTTGTTCCCTTAATGCACTTGAAGAGATACTTATCTGAATTCAGTTTTCCTGTTGTACCAGAAAGTCACCTCAGTTACCTCTCTCCTGCTTCTAGTACTTGTGCTTCAGCTGGGACTTGTGTTTGGGCAGCTGGGTGTGTCAGGCCAGTCATGTTCAAACTGTGCCCAAAGACCTGGCTCCTTCCACCCTCAGACAAGGGGTGAGCTCCCACATAGGCATGTGCATCACCAGGGTGCACCTTCAGTGAGGGAGCTCATGTCACAGGAGGAACAAGTGCATTTCTGCTAGGAAACCTGGGACATAGCAGAAACTGAAGAGACACCACATATGGCAGCTGATAAGCCCCAGTATGCTTTGGTGATTTCATTTCTCTCCCTCTCTGGCCCCTCAAGGAAGGGTGGGGAGAAACTTTTCCTCTTCTTTTGCTGTTTCAGGAAAAAAAGTATTGTGAGGCATAGGGGTTAGTCATTTAAAAGGAAACTCTGAAGCAACATACAGAAAAACTGCTTTTAAAAAAAAATCCATCCCCACAACTATTCCAACATGTTTCAAAGAAGTCACTGTGGATTAGTGATGTCTGCAACCATTTTTCTTACTAAATAGTTCTCTCCTTGAACACGAAACAGCCTTCACCTCACCTTTCAGTTTGCTGTGAACTCTTGTAATTAAGGAAAGAATATTGACATGGTCTTTGGCTTTTTAAATAATGCCAAGAGATGCAGTTTCTTTGTATTACTCCACTTGTGCAGTGTTAGCAAAACTCCAAACCTCCCTGAGAAAGAATGGATGAATCCTCTGACTGGGGAGACTGACAGATTTCCTTTGATGCCTCACGAATGCACCATCCTACTGCTCGTGTATCACTGCTGATAATGTGAAACACAGGGCTGGGAGCCCCAAGTTAACACTGAGCCTGTCCCTGCCCTCCCAGCACCACAGCATTACTGCACCTGTCCCACTGAGTATGGGCACATCAGCTTAGCACCTTTGTTTCGTGTCCTCCTGTCTGGTATGATGAAATATATCCTTCAACACTTAGGCACCCTTTAAATAAAAAAAAAAAAAAGAGGACTTATCCATATGCAAGCTTTGAGAAAGCTTTTAGAAAGGCACTGGCAAAATGTAAAATGGATTTTGAAATTATACAACATTCCTAATCCTGAAAAGTGAGGTGTCACTTTTGTCTCCAAGTTTAAACTCAGAGAAGGCTTTGTCTACAGTTATCCCACTAGCTCTGACAAGAACTGTTTTAAAACAGCATTACCTTCATCAGATACAACTGAGTTCCTCCTCTTAAAAAAAAAAAAAAAAGGCTTTAATGATCTTCAAATATCAGGCTTTCTGACGACCATAAGCCAAAATCTACTTGACTTTCCCCCTCAGCCTCCCTGTCTTGAAAAGCAAACTTCACATCTGCTTGTTATCAGTAGTTATCTCACAGCATGCCTCTGAATCATTTAGAAAACTCAAAGCACATGTTTATCCCTGCTGAGGAACCAGTCATTATGATGCTATTTACAGGCCCTTGGTGACCCAAGCTCACTACATGGTGTAGAAAAGTGCCAGAGATTTTGTCTCAGGGGTTCTCACCGCTGCTAGGTTTAATTACTTACCATCAGCTTTCAGCCAGGAGGCTGCACTCCCTCCTTTCAAGCTGCATTGAGGCATGCTTGTGTGAGGACATGTGGGAAAGCTAAGATAAATCAATTAGACATATGAAGCATGTTGCATGTGACTTAAAGCACGTTAAGTCCTCATGTGGTTACTCTTATTCATGAGAACAAAAAGGCTTTCACTTTCCTGTGCAGACAACTTCAAAGCTGCACCATTTTACAATTGTAGTGTGTTGTTAAAAGTAACGAGGGGCTAGGAAGAGATGCCAACAGTCTTGGGCAAATGCATTTAAATCTGAAAATGAAAACACTGATTGCTTAGTAATGTGGAAGGATGATATGTCCCTCTGAGACCAAATGTGCTTCTCCCAAGACATGGTGCACACAAACCCCTCCAGAGCCTTTCTGCTCAGATGCCCAGGCAAACCTTACATTTGTCTTAGCACAAGGATAAATAACTGTGTCACTACAAGATACTCAAAATAAGCCTACTTTTTTTGTGGGACATGAAGGTTCATGCAAGTCTGTGCTTCCCCTGAGTCAGCAGTTTTGCTCAGTATTTTCAATATTCAAGAAAATAACTTAAAGGTCTGATCCTACAGCCAGTGTCCAGTTTGCAAGTGCTCCTTACTACACCACAGGGAAAATTCGCAACATCAAACCCAGACTTTTGCCACTCCAGAACAAAAGGTTAAGAGTATCAGTTCCTCCTTGTGCAAAGAGTAGAAATCTCTTGATACAATTCTTCTTAACCCTCTTGAAAATCTGTGCAGGGCTAGCCCTACATGTCATTTTTCATGATTTTGAATCAAAACAGAGCCCTATGTTTTTTGCTTTTCATTGAGTAATTTCAGCAGTTAACCTTTTATTTTTTTTTTATATTTTGCCTAGAAGTGTTTCAACAAGTTAAAAAAGTTATTTCTAAAGCCTTAGCAGCACCTCAAGAAACAGAAGAATCACAAGACCACCTCCTCATCTCATTTTGCTAAAGAATCTTTTGAAAAGGTAGCAACATCAGACAGGGATGTTGCAGCTTTCACTGCTTTCAGAGAATGTCTTCTTCTCAGAGAAGTGACCTACAATGCCAAACTCCAAGTCTTATATGTGAAAACCCATCTGAGGCTACTTGCTGGAGCATATCTGTGTGATGTACCAAGTACAGACCGAGCCATGTCCTATAAATTCTGTGCAGAATTTGTAAGATGTCTGTCATCTTCTTAACTAAACTAAACCCCTAAACAATAATAAAAAACCCAACCCCAAACAAAAATACTTCAGCAGACTGAGAACAGCTGAATGTCACCATGCAGTATTTCCATTCCTGCATGTGGGTAAGTATCTGCAGCTGACAACTTCAACCACACGTTCTGCAGGCTGCCTTGTTCCTCGCTGTTGTGGGGATGTTTATATATCCACTCACATGCGTTGTGTTCTTTAATAACATAATATACGGAACCAGGAAAATTTAAAGGGAAAGCACTTGGCTACAGCTAGGTCCAAAGCTATGTCTAACCTAACTATGCCTCAATTCCTTGTGTTCCTGTCACCAAACTAGTATAAAACTTGACTAGACTTAACATTTCTGGCTTTGTCTTGAGAAAAGCATGGAAACTTGGGGATGGATTAAAAAAAAAAAAGCTTCAACTGCAGTGCAATGTGACACTGTAAAAAAAATTCTAGAGGCAGTAAGTGTATACAAAATATCTGTTCTGTCTGTAAATAGATATTAAAAGCTTAGTTAACATTCCACAGTGGTTTGACAGAATAGACTTTGAAGAAATCGAATTAGAAAAATATGTATGCTGTTTATTTTGCACATGCTAGTGCCATAGGTGCACTTCAGTAAGTGTGAGGAGCCTGCTACATTACTCAGAGGCGAAATGTGTATTTCAATTCTGCCTTCATTTAAGCAGTGCAGTTCAGTTTCCTCTGTTTCTCCAGTTTCTGGCTCACATTTGGACTGGACTGACTCTCTTTTTGCTGAAGCATAGCTTGACTTGGGATTCAACTCCAGCTGTGTACATCACTGACACAGAGGAGGGAAAGACAGTGATGCCCTGGAAACGGTTGTTTCTGCTGCTGTTGAAGACTGCCATTCTCTTCTCATGCAAGAAGCTCACGATTTTGAGGTGACACTAACCTCCTGGTTAGGTCCCCACACAGTATTTGCTTTGCTGAAGGCTTTAGAACCTTTTTCTCAAGCCCAGGCCCTGGCATAGCTAGCCAAAGCTTTCCACTTCCATTTAATTTTTCTTCAAGATGTAATTACTGCAATGCACTCCAGCTTGGAGCTACCCTTGAAGATCAGTCAGAGGCAACAGCTGCCACACACTGTGGCTTCCCACTTGCTAGGAATTGCTCACCACAGGCAACATGTCACAACAACTCTTTCAACACACTGTACAGATTTGCATTTCTTATGTTCAAAGTTGCATTTGTCTAGATTAGCAGAGACATGGGGAAGCTGGCACCACTGTGCTGAGGCTGGAAAACCAAGGGCTTGGTTCACACAAAGATTAGGTCCTTTTGGGTCCAGTGTATTTCCAAGCCTTTTAAAGATGGACCTCACTGCTTTTGCCCTGCCCTTTGCCGGTTCTTTACTCCAGGATCATCTTGGTGTCACCTCCTGCACTGACTTCATCAGCAGGCTCCTCTGGTGCCCCTCTGCCTTCCCCCCGTGTCCCTTGCTGTATCCCTGCCCCACAAGGATGAAATACAAGCTAATGCCCCTGCAGAGCTGGCTCTCTGTGCTGTGCTCTGCTTGCTGCTGTGTCTCGTTGCACTGGGCAGGAGCTGGCAATCTGTAACTCAGGCTGTGTCTAGGGTGCTCACCTTGGGAAATAGGGATACAACTCGGGGAAGGCATCGGCCTGAGCAGTGTTTCAGGTATTCAGTTACCACCTCAAAAGGTGGGATGTGGTTATCTGTAAGGTGTTGTGCCGGAACCAGAGAGCCAAAGCTGAGCCACAGCTTCTCAAGGCTGTACTCTAACCTCCAGTTCACCTAACTACAGCTCCTAACAGTAAACACCATAGTGGAAAGCCCGGCATAGCTATGCAGGGATAGGGTCATTCAGACTACAAACCAAACTCTTTTGCATAAGAATGCAACCATAACTGTTTGAATTTAGCTAGCCCTTGTTTTGATCCGGACGCAGCCTGTTTACACTGCTTAATTGTAGTCATTCCTGTGGCTTTGTTTGTTTGTTTACAACAGTACTCTGAAGTTTGGGAGAATGTTGCAAAAGTTTCAGATAGCAAACATGGCAGTCATTCTTTAACCTAATGTTTATAGTTTATAGGAGGGCTTCAACATGCATTATAATATTGCAAAACTCCAGCATGTCTTGCATAGTTTGTCAGTATAAATCTGGGGACAATTTATGCAGCGCTGAGAAACAGCTACTTCTGGTACAGCTGTAAGTTTTTGCAGGCACACACGATAGATCACCCACTCAAAGATGATGGAAACACTACCAAGAGTTTCAAACAAGTTCACAATTAATTAACATCTACCATCACCAAAAACCTGTAAAAGCAATTCTGAAAAGAAAAAAAAAATAAGAAAAGGCTGTGGCACCACCCTCCTATTATGTTCCCACATAGTACTTGCATCAATGAAGGATTTACAGCAGTATTACTTAGTTCCTCTTTTTTCCCCAGCACAAAATGGGTTTTCTGAAGATTTCCTGAGCTGAGTTCATATGCTGTATTTCTCATGCTTTAGTATATATACTCCAAAAGTGTCTCTTTTACCAGGATTTGTCAGTCTTACCAATACATCAAGCCAAAGAATCTCAACCTTCTCGTAGTCTGGTTGGAGCTAGATCTGTTCATCTGAAGAAGCAAAGGTCAGGCATCTAATTTAGCAAGAATCAGTGGGACAGTTTAGGAATGGGGAGTTTGAGGAGCTCTGTGATAGTTAGGACCTCCAGTCCAGCAGAATTTGAAGACAGTATTTTGCTTCTACATTCACTAGGTACATACACTTGAAAATTTTCCTTGCCTTCCAATGCACGGCCCCAAAACCTACAGTTCTGGTACCATGAGACTGGAACAGTTCTTGAAGTCGGACATCTTTCTTTTAACAGCAGATAAGTGCTCTGAGACATACCAAATCACAGGATCTTTCTAAATAACCTCCTTGTGAATTGTTTCAGGTGAGATGCTCTCTCCATACCCTTTGATCTCCTCCAGCCTAAATTCTATATTTACACTGTGCAGACAACTTTTTCCTTTGACACTGATGACATTAACTTGCTGTGCACGGTGTATTTTCTACAAGGCATGAACATTTAATCCAAGGTATCTGTTCTCTGTTACCTGAACCTGGAATTTTAACTCAGAATTACACAGGGTTTTGCCTTGCCTCCTTTTGCCCTTTATTTTGTGGAACCTCAGTGTGTTGAGATTTGCAACTTCATGTTCTCTCTCAGTATCGAGGATTTCACTGACTTGTGGTGAAATATCCATCTTACACTTTCTTTCCTCTCTGTTCACATCTGGAGCGAGGCATGATGTCATCAGTATAGTATGTCATCTGTCTCATCTCCCCTGGCAAAAATGAGAAAATTTGCTTGATTTTCAAGCATTCATTCAAGAGTCCGAATGCAACATGAAGCTGCTCGGAGTTTCCTACCCACTCTGGCTGGTCTGATTAATCCGCACCATCACACAGCTCTCTGGGAGGATTTTAACAGCCATTGCCTTGTTCTCAGAAATAAAATAACTCATCTCATTCACAAATTCTTATCCCTCTTTGTCCTTCCCCTAGCCTCGAATCCCATTTCTGTTCCTTTAAAGGTGAATTATTTTTTTGTTTCCCTTTCATTCCAGCAGAAAGATGGCCCCTTTTCTGTTTCAATGGGACCCGGGCCTTCCTGCCGCAGCTGCTCCCTCCTGGCCAGCGGCCGACTGCCTCATCCGAGCTCAATCTTAATGTAGTTTATTTTTCTCTGTCTTAGTTGTTTCATTCTTTGCCTTTTCTTTGGGTTGGACCTCTCTTAATCAATCTCAGTCTTAGCCCTTTTCCCTTTCAATTCAGCCTTTTTTGCTCTGCTGGGTTTGGGGCAAAAGAAACAAGGCTTCCTTAGAGTGATTTGCTTACTCTCTTTTTTCCTGATTTCCTTACCCTTCTCTTCCTCTGCCAGGGAGGTCAGGAGAGCTCTGACCTTGGGTAACAGTGCAAACTGGAACATTTGTGATTGCAACAGAAACAATTCTTTAATTAATTAAACAATCCAGAAGTTGCAGAGGGGAGCCAGCAGGGCTCTCCTGCCTGCTGGGACCTGCTACACGATGTCTTACATTGCTTTCCAGGCTGAAGTTCACTCTCACGGAACGAAGTCATGACTCTGATACATCTCTCCTTGTCAGTCAGCAGCAATACAACTCAAGCATCTTTATTTATGTATATTTGTTTTTACCTCTAAAAAAATTAAAATGACTCCTTAAAACTCAAGTTGTGTTGTTGTGAACCCCTTGCTTTGCTTCATGTGGCTTTTGTTTATACAGCTGAAGAGTCACAAAGTTGATGAACTTGAAATATTCGAAGAATTCTGTAAGAAATTATTAGATGAAATCTTAACTGGAAAGAAGTAGTGTGTATGTTTGCTCCCACGGATGGCAGTAGGGCACGTACCATTGACTCCTATGGAAACAGAATGCAGCCCTACAGTTTCCAGCTGAAATGTTTTATAACTGTATTGGCCTGAATGGGGTCTGAAAATTTGTCCTATGTATAAGAGAAAGAAATTCTCTTTAGGAGGCTTTTTCATCTGTTTAACAGATGTTCATAGAGATCGAGCCACGCTTTCTAGGAGGGTTGGGGCCACTGAACCACGTAAATTATATGGGGAAAATACAGCACAATTTCAAAACGCCATTTGCTTTTAAGGTGGAGGGTTATCTCACCAGCTCTCAAGCATCTAAGACAACTTTTTCAGCAATGCCAGCTGACATAAAATTTAGGGCTGACCACTCCGATATAAAAGCATAGTGACTGGAAATCATGAATAATCCATGGAGAAATCCATGTCCTTAACTCATAATCACATTTCTGTAGATCCTCAAGTTTGCCATGTGGTGTTCAGTAGTCTCCTTTTATGAGTAGCCACACTTCATCATGCCATCTGCAGAAGAAAATAACTGCATTTAACAGAAGCCTCTCTTTATTTAGAGCTGCAGGGGGAACTAATTAAAGGTAACTGAAACCACAGCTGCTAAAATAATTACATGGCATCTAAACTATTTTGGAAAGCTCTCATTGTTTCTCAGTGTGACAAAGCAGAGTAAGATTGGAAGCCTACCATCACCTTAAACAACATATTTGTGGTAAATGATGCACCTAGAACTCCATAGGATACTTCCTGACACAGGAATGTGTAGCATTCATGCATGTTTTATGTATACACAAACACACACACACATCATGTATAAATGGACCTTTTTTTGTGCTCTTACTAGCTGCATATAGTTTTCAAGACTTAAGAGAGAGAAAGAGGTACTGGCATTATAAAACTGTGCTAAAGAGATGCCCACATTACTTTGCAGAGAAAAACATTTTATAATCACACATGGAACTGATTGTTTGGAATTAAATACACTAAACGTTATTCAACCAGTCTTCAGTGAAAAAAAATTTCCTTCAATCATTTTCATGTAAGAAAGAGAAGACTTGAACTTTATATATATGTATATATACAAAGAATGACAGTACTGAAGCTTGGAAAAAGAGTTTCAGATGAGGTTTGACTTATTCCAAACTCAGGGCTCAGTGGGGAGCTCGGATTTTACATTTGCACAGGGATGCAGCTGTCAAAAAGAAGTAAAATCAATTGACAAACAGCACCAGCAAACGAATCTGTTTGTGTCATTTGGAACTTATTCATAAGAAGTTCTTTAAAATGAAGAAGAGGATGGATGTGCATTTGAACTCACTTCTACTTTAATTTCTTTCTCTCCAAATAATGTTCATCATCACGATATTTCAGCCTCTTTTTAAACTGATTAATACAAGCAAGTCTGAAAAAGGCAGGCATTATCATAAAGCGACTCAAAGCTGGACCTGGCTTTAATTTTACAAGCACATTCTTCTAACACCCTTTCCAATGTTTATTACAGATCATAATAAATGTTCTGGGGCAACAGTGTTTCCCCAAAAAAGCCATGACAAAGTGCAAGAGGGCAGAGCCCTCCCCTGATGACGCACACACTCCCTAGCCCTCCTAAAACCCAGCTCCTTTGGTCTTTCTAGAACAAAATCCCCATATCCACCTACAGTTGTTGATTTGCACTTCAGTTTTGAGGAAAGAGAAACGTGGTGGTCTACCATAAAGTTACCTCAAAGTTTATCAACCATAAGCTCAGTTTGCTGATAGTCCTCCTCTTCTAAGCCCAGCCAACATGCAAGTGAAGCATTCAGCTTCACAAAACCAAAGTATTAATAGTCTGTTACAAAAAAACTCCAACAAAGTAATGATATCCTCAGTGACATCTTAGTGCAAATACTACTTGGAAATAAGCATGAATACCAGACATCAAATAATTTCCATACCTTGGAAACAACATATTGTCCCCCTGGAAATGCAGAAAAGGAGATGAGGCCAACTTCTTTGGCAATTGACACGGCAACAGCCATATTTACAATTTTAAACAATATTTGGTCAGCAAACATCTATTTCTAAAAGACCAAAGTACAAATCTCCAACTCAGACATTACTTTTGTCACCATATGTGGTCGTGAAAGATAGAAATCTATTAAAAACGTAAATCCCTAATGAAAAATGACAGGCAGATGGTGAGGAAATACGTAAAGAATGAAGCTGATTTGGTTGCCATGACAGACATTGCATAGGCCAGTGGGTGAACCCTCAGAAGGCCTCACTGAAAGCATTCCCTCCTTCAAGTCTGCTGAAGGAAGGGGATTGCACTTAGGAACATGTTCAGTGTGAAAGCAGGAATTTCATTTAGTCAGGAGCTGCGGTGACTCTTAAGTGCCCTAAGAAATGTTAGGTGGCTTAAGGAAGGATTGAGACTCAGGTGTGACAATTTTCATAAAGTCATTTGCCTCAATAATTTTTTCATAAAAAGTTTAATTTAAATTTTCCCATTGCCCTCTTGTACCTCACCTATTTTCCTTTATGCAGTGAAGGAAAAACAGCCCAGGAGCCAGGATGTTGTCCTAGGAAGGACAATGTCCTTTCACTGGCTTTTACTGGGGCTCAGAGCAAGTCATGCAGGCACAAGCTACTAAGGGCACTATATCATCTAAAGATGCAGATGCAAACCTCCTGTGACTTTAGAAAGTGCCTTAGCAACTAAACCTTGTTGAAATCAAAGAGGGACTAAAGGGCAAACAAAAGACATCACCCTGTGACTTTAAAAGCAATGAATTAAAAATGCAAATTTCTTCAGGGTCCTGTAGTCAAATAGTCTGTCAAAGCAAAATGTATTCCGGACATTTTCTTTATTTTCCCCCAAAGTTCTCTCGTGTTGCTGCCCTAATGGACCCTGTGTGAAAGCAGGAAGCACACAGGCCTAAAAGAGGTATATGGAAGCTATAGATAGACTGCATGAGGCTGCTCTTAATTACAGCTGAGCTGGAAGGAGCACAAATGGAAACCAGACTGACAGTCTGGCTATTTTATATCTCAATGAGACCTGAAAATTTAGATAGTTTCAAGAATATCACATATGAAGTTTGAGCGATAAATGGCTCAGAGACAGAATGGTCCCAACTTGTAGTCCTCTTCATTTTGACCTGATTGAAAACATCCTTCCCTGTCTTGGATGGTATGTGGGTCACATCAGTAGAAGGATATTAAGTTCACCCTGTTGGTGCCCTTTCACATCTAATGTGTTAAGAATGACCCTGACATGCCAGAAGTGTTGACTGACAGTCTCTTTCACGCAGATGCTGGAGAGATTATGCAAATCATGGTGTTTATGAGCTGCTACACAAGACCCGAGCCAAGTTTGGTAGAAACCACCCCTTCACTTTGCTGGCTCATGAGCCCACCCAGAGTAGCTGAAAACCTCAGACAGGGCTCCTTTCTTATGGAATGCGAAAATGCCACACTGAATTGAGAAACTAAGATTGACTTGGACTTCTGTGCCAAGATCTTTATGTTTATTTCAATTGTCTTTTTAATGGAAGAACAGATAGTTTCCATTTTCCTTGAGGCCATTTGCAAACAGGAGAAAGGGTTTGAAGAGTGAGTTACAGCCTGTGCCAGCAGAGAAGATTAGGGTTGTCAAGATACTATGACAAAAATGTTACTTTTACACTCATATTTGGGATTGAAAGTATTAAAAGAAGGCCCTTACTTGGAGGCTATCCTCATTTTCCTTGCTACACACTGTTCATAGCTGCCCCCCTTTGTAATACAATAATGATTAGAATAGAGAAGCTGGGTTTAGTTTGGAAATCAAGCAAATATTGATAGAATACCAAGACGAAGTAGTTGAATGCATTCTCTAAGTTGCTAAATGTGGAGAAAAATTTCCAGTAAGACTGATAGCACTGCAATGAATGCATACCACTCGTGCAGAGGTAAGGACTGGCACCACTCAGAAAATGTCTGGCAGAGGATACACATTTGTTGTACAAAATACCTCATCACTCAGCTCTGGGTTCTCTCCATCTCATCTCATCTCATCTCATCTCATCTCATCTCATCTCATCTCATCTCATCTCATCTCATCTCATCTCATCTCATCTCATCTCATCTCATCTCATCTCATCTCATCTCATCTCATCTCATCTCATCTCATCTCATCTCATCTCATCTCATCTCATCTCATCTCATCTCATCTCATCTCATCTCATCTCATCTCATCTCATCTCATCTCATCTCATCTCATCTCATCTCATCTCATCTCATCTCATCTCATCTCATCTCATCTCATCTCATCTCATCTCATCTCATCTCATCTCATCTCATCTCATCTCATCTCATCTCATCTCATCTCATCTCATCTCATCTCATCTCATCTCATCTCATCTCATCTCATCTCATCTCATCTCATCTCATCTCATCTCATCTCATCTCATCTCATCTCATCTCATCTCATCTCATCTCATCTCATCTCATCTCATCTCATCTCATCTCATCTCATCTCATCTCATCTCATCTCATCTCATCTCATCTCATCTCATCTCATCTCATCTCATCTCATCTCATCTCATCTCATCTCATCTCATCTCATCTCATCTCATCTCATCTCATCTCATCTCATCTCATCTCATCTCATCTCATCTCATCTCATCTCATCTCATCTCATCTCATCTTTCCTTGTGTTTCAGCTAGAGCCCTACCAATACTGATCAGTGTAAAGTCTCACTTCAAGTGATAGAGTGATAACAAACAGTCCTATTTATGTGTCACTGTGTGAGACTGACATGGAAGTATCTGGGCATTCTCCATGCTACATTAGCCATGCTCACAGGCTAATGGACAAATAAACTGAGGCACTGAAACAGACTCTGGCCTCAACCAAACTCAAACCCTATGAATTACAGTAGGCAAGAATGATGCTTCTAAATGCTTCTAGATGCTTTTATATACATGACAAAACAATATTTGAAGTCTTTAGAAAATCATCTACAAACAAAACGATATTTCCCGGTTGAATATCAAACTGTGAGGCTGGGATCCTGCATGTGTGGGCAAACGACTAAAACAATCAAATGAACCGAACAGTTCAATTATGCAGTCAATCATACAGCTGGTTGAGTAACCAATGCATTCAGAGAGAAATATTTCTGAAAAAGGAGTAAAAATATTGCCAATATTTCTGAGTAAAGTATCTCTAGTGACTAACTTAACCTGTAAATTAATTCAATTTAAAGAGTGACTTGGATAAGTTTGGAAGTCAAAGGAAGTAAAAGACGCATGCAGAAGTTTGGCATTTAAGCAGACTCATAAATGGAAGACACGTGGCCTTAGATGAACAACAAACTCCCTTAACATGCTGATTTTCTAAAGAGAAAATAGCTGCAAATATTTGAGATGTTTTCAGGACAGGCTGCTATGGTCAGGGTCTTCATTTTTGGAAGGTAAAAAAAAAAATCAAGACATTGTCTATAAATACAGCATTACGCAGATAAAGCAGATTTAGGAGTGAAAATTCCCTTTGCTATTGAAACTATTAGTGTCTTGCACACCAAAGAGAACATAATCTCAAAAAGCATCAACTCCCTGCAATGGAAAAGGTGTAAAACAGCTGGCAGGATGTTCCAGGCTTATTTCCCCCTCTGGGCTCCACACCCCACACCCTCACCCACAGGCCAGAAGCACCAATAAGCCAAATCCTGGGCCCCTCCTGACGGCATCACCTGGTACCCAGCCTGCACTTCCAGGCCAGCCCCTCCCAGCACCTGGTCTGCAGCCATGGGCTTGCTGGAGGGCACAGAGTCAGTCCATAGTTCCTGCACGTGTGCTGAGCCTCATGGGCACAAGGACGATGGGTCTTGCCCAGCCAGATGAGCAGTAGGGCTAGAGAATCTTGAGAACTTGGCCCCTCCCAGCTTAAATAAGAGAGCTAATAAAGAAAGCAACAATGACTCTAATGTACAGTAATAATTAGAACATATTTGAATGGTGGCAAATGAAAAGGGTTGCTGAAGATAAAAGAAGAAGTAAAATTGTAATTGTAAGTAGCTGAGCTTCCGCTTCATACAAAACACAAGAGAGACACTGTGAGGGATGCCATATTGCACTTGGCTCCTGTCCTAAAACAATTCCACATTATAAATATTTGACACAGCACTTAAGACTATTGCCTCCACAGGATTTAATGCAATATAATGTAACACATCTGTTAGCTACCCACATGGCATGAAAAGAGTGAATGGGGAAAATAGGAACAAAAAGTTCAAAAACATATTGTATACTATTACTTCTGTGTTGGCGTTGATCACGCTGCATTCATTACTTATTGAACTAGGACGACAGAAAATGTTTCACAATACCTGAACAGCCCAATCTTGTCCATTGTTTTTTTGATCTGTGAGACTACGTCAACCCTGTTCCTGCCTTTACTTTCTGTACTCCTGGAAAGTACCATGAGAAGTCATGACTTGCACAGATACTACATCTAATGTGAAAAATTGGAGTACCTGTATGAAAATGTAGCAGCATAAGACACGTAAAGTCAAGTAACCCGGGGAAATGCATCTGCTTTTTATGTCTTCAATTTAAGTATTAAAAATCTATTGTCATCAGTTTACACTAGCTGAAAAATTGTAAATTGAAGAGACGTGTTAACCAAGTTAACAAACCTTTTTGTCAAACACATTGTAGCTAAGTGACACTTTCTCGCTCTACTTTGAAGAGTTGCAGGATTGCCATACTTTGACAGTTACGTCCTGTGTGAGTTCCTCTGCTCAGCATCCTTCCTGCTTACAGGGAAACCTTTCTTAAGGGTATCTTTCTCAGGACAAACTCACAGAGTATCTTTCTTAAATTGTAAGTGCTGTAGTCAGAGAAAAATGTTAAAAGCCACAGGTCACGCTAACAAGTAAACAAACTAATGTGCAGACAACACATAAGGGTTGACATGCACTTTCATCACTGCAGGTCTGTCAGTCTGCTGGTAACAAACTCCACATCAGCTTTTTGTTCTCCTGATAGCATCTTAGATTAGTTTTGTAGTGACCATGCACTGGAACAGATTGCTTAGAAAGGTTGTGGAGTCTCCCTGACTGAAGATATTCAAAAACCATCTGGATGCCCTCCTGTGCCAAGTGTTCTAGGATGACCCTGCTTGAGCAGGGAGGTTGTACCAGATGTGGTCCTTTCCAACCTTACCCATTCTGTGACTCTGTGAAAAGAAAGCTACACTGAAAAAGTAATTACAGAACAAACCTTTGGTTTTCTCATGGTTCCATAATAAAAGGGCCAATCTCTGCTCTGTTCCCAAACTTAACAGTTAAAAAACAAAACAACAAAACAAACAAAACAAAACAAAGCAAACAAACAAAAAACCCAACAAACCAAAAATCCCACCAAAGAAATTCTTACTCTGGGACAAAGTTTAAAATCTTTCCAGAAGATGGAGTCTGTCTTCATTCATGTTTTATTTTCATCAAAGCATTTTCATGTGGTGGTGGACCCAAGCAGGATTTTCAAAGCTGCAAACCAGCTTAGATGCCCTTTACGCATTTGAAAAGGTCAGTGTCGAGCTTCAGAGAGACCATGCACAATCTGGGCACTGCTTTATGTGCCTGTGCTCCAGCACTACCTGCTTGGGGCAGCCAGAGAGCAGGAGGTAGCCAGGAGACACGGTTCAGCCAGGAGCTACAGCTGTGCCAGGCTCCCAGGTGCCACCAACACTGACTGACCTCTTTCTGACGGTTCTGAGAACTCCTATGGGTGCACTTTGGTAAGCTCAGTATCTCTGTGACCATCTTTCCCCATGTCTGAACCACATTATTTTGTTTTCTCTGAGAGCTGCTGATGGAGCAAACATTAGGATTTTTTGGGAAATTGCTTTGGCATTTGTCAGGATATCAAAAAGAGTAAATCATTTCGCAGAGAAAAACAGATCTAGGCACAGTTTTGCATACCATTATCTTGACTCCTCTAGTGTACAACTTTTCATAACTGTGCCTCATCTGGGAAAAGTCACAAATCTGTTGTTTGTGGGAAGCTAGATAATTAGACACTCTAAATGACAGCTTACAAACTACAGTTAAAAGCTAACCAGACTGGTAAACAGGAAGTGCAAGACTGATTTTTGCTTCTTTACCCAGAGATTCACACAGATGAAATAAATGCTTAATTCAGCCCTTCTCTATCAGCAGCTCACAAACCAGGGGTGGTTTGTGAAACCACACAGCTTGCTCGTGGAGCCATGTTAAATCGTAACATTTCCCAGTTTTGTTTGCCTGCAATAGTCATTCCTCCCAGAAACTTGGTACGTACTCATTCATCCACAGCTTGGAGATCCATAGGTTTCAGTCGGGTCTAATGACCAGAAATGTAGCCAGTTGTTCATAAACAATTTCCCACTCAAAAGCACAACAGCCTGACTAGGCAGTCCCTTGAGCCAACAGCACACCTCCTGAAAGAGCTAAGAAATCAAGGTAACAGCATCCCGAATAAAGTATTAATTCTTTTTCCACTGGTAAATGTTTACATTTTCCCTAACAAATAATCCATGCATATGTACTTGGTTACAGATGAATTTCTGATTTCACAAACACTGTGGGTAAACCCTGGGGTCAGAGGTTGGTAGGAGCATAAATGTGTATAGCTGTTTGTCATCACGTCCTCCTGCCTCTGTAGAGGACATAATTAAGAGCACATAATTCACCTCTTTTGTTTGAATTATGGATGGACATGGCTGAGAGCAGCAGGAATGAACTCAAAACTTGGGTCATGAATGTGAATGATTAGAAGAAGGATCTCAGCTAGTATATTCGATCTCCTGAGCTTGGAGGACAATTAGAGCAAAGCTGAACAGCTGAAGTTTATCTTTAATTAGCCTCCAGTCTGCAGTGTATGGAGGTTCAGAGCTTAAATAAATTCTTACATAACTCAAGGTCCTCTTTTCTTTTTCCATCAATATTACTATTTCCATTGAAAAATATTTAGATTTTAGAAAGGAGGGAAATGTGATAGTCATTTATTGCCCCCACACTGCTAAGAAATTCCATGCTTTTATGTGCAGGAAGCATTGTGTTGATGTTGGCTTCCCCATGAGTTAAAAATCTTGTTTAAATGTTGCAGAATCTAAATGCTCTTTGAGGTTTTTCTGTGTTGTTTTATGGAAAGGCTTCTGCCTGATTATTTACAGATGCTGTCTCTGAGAAAGCCAAAAATAGTTCTTTACTAATTCAAAATTTAAACTAGCATTTTTATTATTTTATTGTGTTACCAAGGAACTCTGCTCTGGGGTCCTCAGTTCAAAGAGGAGAATGAGCCCTCCGGCTCGCTGTTGACATCACAAGCAGCGACATTCCCATTCAGCCAACAGCAGTGCCAAGCCTTGGCAGACCACAGGATCCTCTCCAGCAGAAGTACAACCTCCAAAGCATTTTGCAGCACTCTCTAGGTTACATGGCCATGAGGGACTCACATTGTTTCAAAAGTTACTTCTCCCACAGTAGCGCAGGGTGTTTAAAGCAATTTTAGGAATTACGACAGCCCTTCAAGCCATGCTGCTTTTCCACGGCCACCTTGGCTGAGCATCAGTAAGGGATTTTTTTCAACAGTTCATGAAGTGCTAAGATGTATCTTGAGCTTAACAAGCAAGAAATGTCACTCAGCCAGCTCAGCAAGCAAGCATTTCGTCAGATTAAACACTCCTTCAAAGTTTCTCTTCACTTCTCCAAGGCTAAGGAGAGTTGTGAACACAAACGAATAGGGCGAGTACCCTTGTTAAAGAGAAGCCAAGGAGCTTGGATCTCATCCTTGCCAGCCTAAAGACAGATTTTACTCTTTATTCTCTCAGCAAGCAGGGCCAGAAGAGTTGCACTTCCCTTGCTGCCTGAAGCTATGGCTTTTCAATCCTAGGTCCTGTATATACCTGGTTGGTGGGTGGATTCACTGATCTGGAGACCACGTGCTAGGCTACTCTCATCCCACGGATATGGCAGTCTCAGCAGTCCTGGAAAGAGACTGGGGGTCAGCACAAACTAGCAATGTGAGAGACAGAGGTGGGTTACCAGACATTATTTCTGCCTCACCCAGAGCATGGTTCAAAATAAGCCCTCCTTACCCACGTGAACTCCTCAGCTTCTCCAAATCCCTGAATCATGAGATGGTTAGGAGGGAAAGTGATGTATTGAAAACTCAGCATCACAGTAAACAAGAAGATATGTTACTGTTTTCATTACAAAAGGTTCTGCATAAAATATTGTTGATAAAACATCTGCAAATGTAATTTTCTGCCTGTCAGCAGGTACTCATACCAGCTGAAAGCTGCTCCTAACTCAGTTTGCACAAACACGTGCCTACTGCAACGTGGCTTTGAAACAAAACAGGAGCTGTTTGTGAACAACTACTTGTCTCAACCCACAAGTAAAGTACCACACAGATACAGGACAGATCTGTGGGGTTACATGGTAGATTTGTCTTCTAACAGACTGGCCTTCAATCTGGATAGAAGGAGGGCTTGGGAGGCTTGGGAGTATTTCCTACACTTTAACTTCTTATCTGAAAATAGCATAATGGATTTTCTGAAAACAACAGCAAACACCCTTGAGTGATTTCTTTACAGACTTCTTTAGTTGGTACAGCATTTGTAGTTAGTTTTTCTGCAGTTTCATTAAAGAAAACAAAAAGCAAAAGAAGACTCGGCTCTACTTACTCCTTCCAGTCGAAAATTTCCTTCATCTCAGAGAGACACAGCTACCAGAGATGACTGGAGAACTTGGTACTGTGACAAACAAATTAGGTTCTTATTTACATGCAACAAAATACTATCATTTACTTTGAATGGCAGAAACCTCTTGACCACAGTTAGCATTGTTAACTTTTTACAAACTATAGATTTCTCCCAGATATGAAACCACTTGAGAACCAAGATCACACAGTCAAATTTGATCTAAAATTGAGTTCTCATCTTTCTTTCCTGAAACTCATTTGAGCTTGCATTCCTACTGGTTCTCGCTGGATGCAACTCATCTCTAGCACTGATGCAACTGGCATCTGCTCCTTCTAAATGTGGAATTCTTCTACAGGGAAGACCTGTATGATATGTTTAGTTATGTCAAGTTTTTCAGCCATAGCACAAGCTGGCCACATAGTTAACTTCTCTTATCCCTTACACCTACATTTGGAAAGACAATGTATACAACAGATAATTCGCACTGTGAATTGGGTTTGCATGGCCTTGCTACTTTTTATCCGGTAATTTTACACGCTCTAGAAATGTCTATAAATTTTCCTAACACTGCCATTTCCTACCATTGCTGCAATTTAAGAATCTCCCACAATAACACCAAACTTTTAGTAAGTGTCTCAAAATTTCTGGCACCTACCCCTTCAGTTATAAATGACTTGTTCAATGTGTTTTGCCTTTTATTTCCATGCTGGGATCATGGATCTCAGATACAGTTGGGTAAAGTTACTTGGGTACCCCCCACCAGCCTTGCTTTGTCTCCAGCTCCCTCGCTTTGCCCTGAGGTCTGTGGTCTGCTGTTCTCAGAGGCAAAGAACCAGACAATCTGTAAAGTGTGTTTTCTCCTCCTTACTTTTTCAGACGGAGATGATGCGAATTTTCCAGCACAACACAGGCATTCACACTAGAGCTGGAAGATCATCAGGACATTTCTCCTGTCCCATATCAGAGCACAAATTGATTGCTAATTGCTCTACATGTTCCTCAGAAACCCTAATCTGCCATGACCACAAGAAAATTTCTTGCCTTGGTTTCATTCTCATTTCCTGTACCAAAAGGATGATGACACACATTTCCCTTGCTGAAAAGATCAGTGATGACTGAGAAATGACCAGTGAATTCTTACCATTGTTAAGGAAAAGATTTTAATAAAAACTCTTCATCTCTCCTCACCTTTTTGATGACTATGCCGCTTATCCATGACACGATACACAAGAAACCAACATAATTGTGGTGAAGACAGTGTGGTTTCTCTTCTTCTAATAAAAAAAGAGGAGTGAGTAGCAAAATTTTTCTTTGGCCTCAGATATCTTTAATTAGCCAAATGGATGTACAAGATGTAACTGAGCATCTTCCTCTGCAAGTATATGTGGTAAGAATGGCATTTTCTGAAATATGGTTGGATAAAGAAAATCCCTTAGAAAGAAAAATTGTAGGATATGGGCCTCTGATGAAACAATAATAACAAAAATAATAATAATCAGTGTATTTCCCTAATTCTACCAGTATTATTTTCATCATCCTTGCATTCAGTAATTGTGCTTGTTTGCCTTAATTCCTACAACATTTCGCTGTGCTGGAACACATGAGGTACAAACTAAAGTCCACAGCTATTTCTTGCTTACTGTGCTGGTTTGAGATGGGATAGAGTTAATTTTCTTCACAGTAGCTGATATGGGGCTATGGTTTGGATTTGTGCTGGAGACGGTGTTGCTAACACAGCACGTTTTTAGTATTGCTGAGCAGTGCTCATGCAGAGTGAAGGCCTTTTCTGCTCCTCACACCACCCCACCGGTGAGCAGGCTGGGGGTGCACAAGGAGCTGGGTGGGAACAGAGCCAGGAGACTTGACCCCAGCTAACCACTGAGATATTCCATAACATATGGGATCATGCTCAGCATATAGAGCTGGGGGAAGACAGGGGCATTTAGAGTGATGGGGTTTGTCTTCCCAAGTCACTGTAACACATGACCAACTTTTCTGGAGATGGTTGAACACCTGCCTGACCAGGGAAAATGAATGATCTCCCAGATATTTCACAGAATATTCCGAGTTGGAAGGCACCTGCAAGGATCATTGAGTCCAACTCTTAAGTGAATGGCCTGGACAGTGATGGAACATGTGACATTGGTGTTATTTAGCACCATGCTATAACCTACTGAGCTAAGATCAGGTGGTGAATTAATTCCTTGTTTTGCTTTGCTTGTGCACAGCTTCTGCTTTCCCTATTAAACTCTCTTTATCTCAACTCACAAGTTTTCTCACTTTTACTTTTCACATTCGCTACCCCCATCCTGCTGGTGGGGAAGTGAGCGAGCGGGTGTGTGGGGCTTAGCTGCCACCTGGGGTTAAGCCACAACACTTACTAAAAAACCAAGAAGCTTCTTTTAACAACCATATCAACAAGGAAAGCTTGCACAATTGACTGAAAACTGTATCCTTTTCATCATTTTTATGGTGGAATAAAACTGCTACATTTGACCCAGTGTATTGCACTGATATCAAGAACATTAGGTGCCAAATACAGGGCTTAGCTTCTGAGGGATTTTCTCTCCCTGCCTTTCAACTTACACATTTGTAGGTTTCCAGGTGCTAAGAGGAAATCCGTCCAAAATTAAGTACTTGAGCACAGTTACCTTGGCAAGACTCGCACCTAGCTAGAGCCTAAAACTGATTCCTTATTAGAGCACCTCAGTGGACTGAATTTATTAGCAATCTGAGCCTGAGTGCAAGCCACACACTGGATGCAAGTCAGTCAGAAAATGGGCTTGGTACTTGGTAGGGTTGGGGATTACCCAGCCTGCCTTGGACCCTGCTGCAGAAACTGAGCATCTCTACCCTGGATGCTGATGGTATTGTTTACTATGTGTTCATGTGTCCCTGCATTGCACCACAGTTACACAAGCAGACTTGTGAGTTCAGCGTCAGCCACCTGCATGATGAGGGGTTCCTGCTGGGGTCTGCTCACAGTGGTCTGTCTGGCTCCTATTGTTTTGTTACACAGGGTCAGAGGATTCCCCAGGACTTCACATCCATTCCTGTGACAAAGCAGAAGCACTACCCTGAAGTATGTTCTGTCTTCTCTTATTCTGGACATGTGCTCACTATAAACTACAAAAATCTCCTCTTCTTCTGTGCCCGGCCAGGTTTTATTTGTCATTAGTCAACTCCTGTATAGCCTCAGCATTTCTCTCTCATACCTGGAGAACGTTAAGCCAGAATTAATGACACATGGCTAACAGGCATCATGGCTAATATGTCATCAAGATTATATCTCCCAAAGCAGCAGTCTCTGCTGAGCATCATTCCTTGCCTTCGTGACTCTGCCGTACTCTCCATATAGTTTACTAATTCAGATTGTGTGTAACATCCTTTGTTATTTAACACTAATGGGATTCAGCTGAACAATGCTTAATTACATCCAGGTCTCCTTCAATGGATGGCTTGTTCCCCCTGTCAATGATCTAATAAGCACTGAGACATACCATAAAATGGAGAATGAGTAATGCACACGGAGGTGATTATTATGCTGTGGTGCTCATGATAACAGCTGGAACAGATCACTGGATTACTGAAGCTACAAAGACTTTGGGATAACCCCAGCAAAACATTTTCAAGAATTCAGAGTTTCTTAGTACCCAGGTTAACATACCCATCGAGGTTGCTTTGTCCTTCTTTGCAAATGACTGTTTCCTTTACACCGTTTACTGCATCCTGAGGAAGGTTATTTAATCTCATCATTGATTTATCCTCATGAAAACTGGGGAAGACTGGAAGAAGTCTGCAGCTCACAGCCATTCTTAAATAAAAGTTAATGGTGGATCCAGGACACCAAATTCTCTTTTATCAATACCTACTTAGTTTGGTTAGCCATGACAGAAGTCATCAACAGGCATAAAAAGCATGATACGTTTTAGATTGATGAGATGGATCAAGTGAAAATTCCCCAGTTCGACAGAGCTGGGGCCAAATGTGGGGGGCAGCCCCAAAAGCATGGCTTCAAGGCCCCTGCTGTTGAATCCAGGCATGGGAGGTGGTCAGTCTGCTGCCCACCCTGTCACCACATTGTCCTGAGTGGAAGACGGTGGACCGTAAGTCATGAGGCCGGAGGTATACACTGTACAAGTCTCTCAAGTGCTATGACCACCCCAAAAATGCTCTGGATAGAAAAGGAAATGGTGCATGCCACCCACCTGAACCCATGAGGTGTCAACAAGGGTTTAATTTACACGGAATTGGCCCATGGGCTACATAACTCAGTATCACCCCTCTGCATGCACAGTCAAGGACAGCTTCGCTTCATCAGCGCTCAGCACTGAGCACATCCTAAACTCTACAAACCTTCCTCACAATTCAATCCCTGATCCCCTTGGCGATTCCCTAGCTCCTCTAAGTCCTCCAAAAGATTTTGGAGAGGAACACAACAGGTCAGCCAGACTCCTTCCATACTTCACTGGAAAAGGCAAAACACTCATCCTGTTTACATTATATGTTTTGGGAGCTGGGGCGCACAACACCTCATCCAGAACACTGCAGCTCCTTGACTATTTGCAGCCAGTTCCTGGACCACTCTGTAATGTGCCACAGGAGCCCTTGATAATGAAAGCAAATGCAGTCAGCATCAACCTGAAAACACCCAGCAGGTGTTTTTTTTGTATTAACCTGCTGAATAACAGTATAAAAAATTCTGCATCATGCAGAAGCATGATCTGTACAGCGTGCTTTCTTACATCCCTCCACATCACATTCAACCTAACTCAGACAAAAAAAAAAAAACAAAGCCAAACTAGGTAGAGCTGATGGACTCAGCTGCCTGAATAATCCAAAGGAAAACTTTCATCAGATTCAGTGAGCACCCTGCCTTTCTCCACAGTGACAGGACAAAGATTTAATTGCTTATCATGGATTTCTGCCTCCCTTGCTCCTTCAGTTTGCTTTTTCCTGCTGAAAACAGTCTAATTACATGAGACTTGGTAAACATATCACAGTAATAAAAAAAGGCCCGTGCCATCATTTCAGATGACAAACAGAATAAGTTAAATATCAGAAAAGACGAAAACTTCATAGTTGTTTTTCCGTCAAAAATATGTTTTCAGCAGATTCCATCTTCCTTGCCTTCAGAGTGTTTCAGGAAGAAACAGTATCCCTCTGTTCTGGACAGGTCACACTCCTGTTTTGTCACAGCTGTGAGCACTGGTTCCACCCCTGGAATTTGTACAACCTGAACTGGTCTGTTTATATTTGCTTGTAAGGAGCTAAGTTAACTCTCATAAATGCTGATGTGGAAGCACAGTGATACCACAGAAGCCTCAAACTTGCCTAACTCCTGCCAGAGACATGTTGAATGAGCTGTAATACCTTCCGTGATGCTGCTGCAGCAAGGAGTCTGTCAACAAGTCCTGTTTTCAGCATAGAACACTCCAGGCCAATACAGCCCTGATCTGTGTGGGACACTGAGCACTTTTATAGCCATAGCCACAGCACTTGATGCTAAACCTCTACTGAACAGAGCAGAAGAAATGGAAGTGTTACACCCTTCCCCATCCTCCACCCCTGTGACCCATTCTGCAAGATTTAGAGAGGTTTTTATCCTCTAAAGCATAATTTGGATGCATCTAGAAACCATAATTTGAGCTCTACTACATATTCTCCTGGTGATTTTTTAAACTGTGTTCATTAAACTCACCTTGTATTCTGATACTTGAAGTGGAAAAAAAAAAGTAACTGTAAATCTCTTAGTCCCTGTGGTAGCTCCAGACTAAGAAGTTTAAATGAGATAAAGATGATCGACACATAAAGACCCTCCCTGGCCTGTAGCAAAAAACCTGGAGGGGCTAAAATGAAACAACTCAAACAAGTAAAAAAAAGCATTTATGAATTTGCTTGGAGCATAGTTCAACCTCATGTTTACTAGCTGGTTACAAACAGGGCTAGAAGCCCTTGCCTGTTTTCAATAATTTTTGTGGAAGGCAATATAGATGAAAATATGCTTTTATATGACAGCTAAGAGATGAACTGATTTATTTATTCTCATGAAGACTTGAGGACTTAGTCATCCAGTAGAGAGGGCTCTCCTGGAATCAAGGATGCTCCTAAAATGCTACTACTGTCTATTATTTTTACTCTTTGAATCTCAAGCCTAGAAGCCAACAGATGTGTGAATTCCTGCTGTCACATCTTTCCCTTGGCTTGCAGGTTATTACCCACTCTTTGCTCATCTCACCTGCTGAGACCACAAGATCTTGCACGATTCTTAGCATGAATTTTTTGCTGATGAATTTCAGATGCTGTGAAATAAACATCATGAGTAACAGCAACAGCCCATCATGTAGACAATGGAAAGAGAACAGTTGTTCACTGCAAGCATGAAACTTTTTAGTCAGATCTTCTCAGATTTTTAGATATTAAATACATAGTTCCTATAAATGGAGGGGCAGTCTGCAATATATCTTTTGAGAAGGGCACTGCTGATGAAACCACAGTGAAGAATGTGACACTTTTTTTTTGCACATTAAACCCAGAGGAAGTTTTTACCAGAATAACGTGTTTATGGAATGAGGCAGTTCCATTGGAAAGATTTAATATTTACAAACACTTTCAGATTTTTCTTTAAGGGAAGCTAAAATAAGCTGTGGATAATGTTTAGATTATGGACAAAGCATCATGAACAAGCATCAAAACATTCTGCAAAACTGAAAAATTGCACTACTCAATTGAAATTTGTTTATTTTGAGGTAACAAAAGTGAAACACTGGACTATATTCCTAAATAAACCACTGTGATATTCCATGCATTTCTGGCTTGGGAGCCCAGCCTCCTAGTGAAAAATGAGACAAATTTATCTAATCCGTTTTTCCCACTAAATAAAGAAGCAAAATTTAAAATCACACCAGAATAAAGCAGAATAGCTCAGTCACTCAGGAATTCTGAAGCTGCTCTTCAGCTGAAGACGTCAAAAAAAGCTGTATAAGCTTTTTCGAAGATGAAAACTTTCTATAGCTGTCCCTTGGTGGGGGAAGGTGGGTGGGAATCATATCGTGCCTTTATTCAGAGCAACAAAACAAAAACTTGAAATGCCAGTGGTTTTTTTCTGGGGCAAAAGAGTCAAAAGTTCTTTACAAGCTCGAATATTAGAGCAATACATCAGCATTGCACTAATTCTGAACCGAGGTATTTCTGTATAAAACCAAACTTACTTACTTGGAATATAACACCAAATTCAGCCCTGTGAAATGCAGTCCTATTTGCAGTACGTAATCCCACATATGAAATCTAAATGAAAGAAGCATTTGATGCTTTGAAACTTCCATATCACAAATAGATGGGCCATGAATCATGGTGAAAACAGACAGAAAAAATACCTTCTCTGCCCAGTCTTTCACTAAATTCCTGAATTCGTTGCTAAAAGTGATTACCAACCAGTCAGCCTCACCTCCACACCTGGTAAGGTCACGGAACTGATTATCCCAGAAGTTATGTTGAAACATATGGAAGAGAGGGAGGTGATTAGAGACAACCAGCATGTCTTCAAGGGTAAATCATACTTGAGTAATCTAGTGGCCTTCTACGATGGAATGACTGCATCAGTGGTCCCCCACCAGAGGGAGGGGATGCCATCCAGAAGGGACCTGGACAAAGTCTAAGGAGTGGACCTACATGAACTTCATGAAGTTCAGTAAGATCAAGTGCAAGGTCCTGCATGTAGGTCTGGGCAATCCCCAGTATGAGTACAGACTGGGAGGTGAATGGATATGAGAGCAGCCCTGCAGAGAAGGATTTGGGGATACCGGGTTTTTTTGCATGAAAAACTGGACACGAGCCAGCATGAACCACACCCTGGGCTGCATCAAAGAAACATGGCCAGCAGGTTGAGGAGGGGTCATTCTCCCAACTACTCCTCTCCCATGAAACCCCATCTGGAATACTGCATCCAGTTCTGTATGTCCATCCAGTTTCCGCAGTACAAAAAGATATGGAGCAGGTCCAGAGGAGGGCTAAAAAAGTGGTCAGAGGACTGGAGCATCTCTCCTATGAAGACAGGCTGAGAGAGCTGGAATTGTTCAGCCTGGAGAAAAGACGCCAGGGACACCTTATAGAAGCATTCCAGTACTTACAGAGGGCTTGTAATAAGGACAGAGAGAGGCATTTTAGCAGGGCCTATAGTGACAGGACAAGGGAAAACAGTTTTAAACTGACAGAGGATAGACTTTGATTGGACACCACGGAGAAATTTTTTATGATGAGGGTGGTGAAATACTGGGACAAGTTGTCCAGAGAAGTTGTAGATTTCTCATTATGGGATGTGTCAAAAGTCAGGTTTGGATGGGGCTCTGAGCAATGTGATGTCCCTGCCCAAGGCATTGGGGTTGAATTAGATGACTTTTAATGTACCTTCCAACCCAAACCATTCTTTGATTCTATGTTTCTGCAGTTTTAGACATCCGAAAAGGAACCCAAGCACTGAGAGAGTGAGGATCCAGCGGGGTTTTCATTACTTGGATGTTTGGTGCCAGCATGGCTGCAGATTTAGCTTTTGGGTGCAAACTTACTTCAAACCATCAATTACTGTCCATTTAAAGCTTTCCTCATGTATTTGATTGGTCAGCCAAGAAGAATCTCTGATTTTCCCAGCTTTACAGGGAGCCACAGGATTGCTTTAGTCAGGCTTTGGAATAACAAGATCCAAGCATGTAATGAGCAAAGATAAGGGTTATTGCACAGATGACAGGAAAAATGCACATCAACATCTGGGTGAGGCACCTGGTAGGTAAGAAGGAAGAACATGACAGTTTATTATTTTAATGTGAAAATTGCATTTTGAGAAAGTATTTTCAAAGCAGTAGCTAATCACAGGTGAAGACCTGATTCTGTTTGCTTTCTCTAGAACATGTCATAAATATGTGTTTTGTTTAAAGACAGACTGAGAGCATGCAGACCCTCCAAAACAAGACCTGAGTTGCCTGATGGGTGTGTGATGAAGACATCAGCCTATATACCTCTATTTGTGAAGCTCTGATGTCAAGAAAAGGAAAAATACAAATCTCCTAGGAGAAGCTGCGGTAAACTAAAAGAATTTATCAGCAGTTGCTTCTGAAAAGCTTATGCATTTACAAGCACAATTTTCCCGTTTGTTACAGTACTCTCTACCACAGTTCACTGACCCCAAGTCATGCTCGAATGGCTTGATTGTAAAAAATGTGTGGTGTTTATGAGAAGAACTTGGTAGAGGATGCACCATTTTAGTTGCATGTCATGAATAGAGGCTATTGAGGACCCTAGTTTGTAGGCATGCATGAATATGGAGGTGTCTTCCCACAGGTATGGTGTGGCAAGGACATCCACAGAGCAGTGAGCATGAGGGGCTCTTTGGCATGTAGGCAGCAGGATGAGCAGTTGACATGGAATCTTCTTTGCCCCTTCTCACCAACTACTTGCACTGGGGTCCTGAATTTAGGCCAAAACAAATGGGGAGAAAATAAAGTAATCCACATTTTGGGATGGGGGATAAGGGAGATAAAATTTCCCTAGACATTTTTTTCTTTTCATTGGCAGGCACTGGACACTGCTCACAGGTTTGGTATGTCAGACATGGTCCCAGCAGAGATTGCCCAGCACAGAGGCTGCAGGTGAAGCAGCTGTTTCAGCCAGGGCTGTTACCACGACAAACATGTTTCTCTTTTGCAATCTATTTGGTACTTACTTGTCCTCATCTCACCAAACACAGACAATATTATAAAACAAACAAACAAAATCATATTATTAATATATTTTCCAAACCCAGTGATTTATTGTGACCATAGGCCTGTGACAAAGACCCTACTTGGCCAGTCCTGTCTTTGTAGTTTCTTTAATTACAATATCACTAGAGGAAAGTACATCACACTTCCTATATTCTTGACTTCTTACATAATAGAGGAAAACAAGCTCAGGCTCAAAAAACCACAAGAACTACATACCAAGGAAAAAAAAAACCCAACAGAAAAATTAACATTCCACATGTTTCAAGAATGTAAACAACAATGTCATCACACAGACATGCAGAAAACTGGTGTTACTCAAATCAGGTGCTGCCAATTCTCCCTCTAATGAGTTGATGAATCCTGAGACAATCAGAAACCGCTGGTGAAAGCTTAGTGAATAACAGCATTTGTTTTCCCTTCTGATTTCTCCTTATTAAAAGCTACAGAGAAATCACTGGGCTAGAAAGACTACCTCAATTACTCTTAATTGCTGTCCGTTCTGATTAGCCCAGGCCGCGGTGATCCCGCAACAACCAGCACAGGATACAAAGCAGGTGCTCTGTCTCTTCCCGGTCCCTCCTTCAGCCTACAGTGGAAATGCCATTGAGGGAATGCATACGAGCTCGTCATTCACAGAGACTGCTGATACCCATGACCGCATTTTGTGTTAAAAGGAAGGCTTGGCCTTCCTGTTTTGCTCAACTGTCCTTTTTTTTTTTTTTTGTGTCTATGTTTTGGGCAGTGTTCCAAGCAATCTCATGAATGAAACCCCACCTCGCAGAGCAAGAGGGGTGCTACTGCTTGGATGAGAGGGTGAACACGGCTGTGGCAGCTCATCTATGGAGCAGGGACGTGTATGGCCCAGGGGGCCAGATACATAAAAGCAACAAGAAACACTTTTCCAGAATCAAGATGAGGACAGAGGACTGCCTCGAGGGAACTGAGTGAACACTGAAGCTTTTTTTAACAAAACAGAGGAAGTAAGATATTGCTTATTCCCGGTCCTTGCTATTTCTCCTTCGGCATATATCTGCGAGACAGTTGGGGCATAACAACAAGTAACTAACAGGGTTCCTTGACACATAAAATAGTTGGAAAACAGAGGTGCAAGGTGGTAAACTCTGAGTTTTCAGTCTGCTTCCTACAAGGTTTTTCCCATTAAAAGATAAGACAATGTCAGAAATATACATACTGAGATAATATATATTATCCAATACGGAGGAGATGGATATGGTTTCAGAACATAAATTATCGTAAAATCAAGTTTATCACCCAGTCATCTAGTGCCACATTCAGCATCTCTATTATTCACTAAAAATTAATAATACAGCAATGAGAACGTTGGAATGTCCATCTCAAATCAGCCTGCAGTAAAGACCAACTTACTAGTTAAGTAAAAGGAAACAGAGTCTCTTAATACTGTCAATCAGTAAGGAGACCAAGTACTGAAAAGAATGGGTTTTTTATAAATCCCATACCAACCTGATGCAAAACTACATGGCAGGACTAACTTTACTACTGCAAAACTTTAAAACCTTCACTGCGAGATGCAAAAATTCTTTGCTGCTATCCGGGTGTTAACAACCTCTTGCTTATGCTCCTCTGACAAGTGTTAAAGGACTGCATGGTGCATGCAGCTACAGAGGAAACTATTCTTGCTCACTGAGGTCCTGGCTCTAATTCACTAAATACAATGAAAATGAATGATGGATCTTACTGTGATTTAAAGCAAAGTACTTATTTAGGCCTTTCAGCTGGCTGCACAAGTATTGTTTAACTCTCTGCCTTCTAACAGTGGGATGACACAAACCCACCCAAATCATTTCACACTTCAACACTGTCAGGGACAACACTGCTTTAATCAGTGGAGCTGTACCTATATGGAACAGAATTGTCTGTGACCTAACAATGTAACTCCTGAGAGATAGTCACAAAATTCTCCACTCTCCTCAGATTTCTAAAAGACATTTAAAATTATTATGAGAAAATTATGTTAGAGATAGCTTCCACGAATTTCAAAAGGAGACTGAAGCAAGAAATCCCAGAAAAAAACCCACAATGTTTTCCCTACTGTACTACAGCTGAAATGCATAAACAGAATTTTAAGGCCTGTGAAATCAGAATGGATAATCCCAAATCCTCATAACAAACCATAACCTGACGAGAATGATGGTCTGCTGCGGGTATCTCATCTGCACCAGGCAGAGCTGCAGACAAATTACAGATCGCCCAACTCTGTCTTTCACCTAAGCTTTCACCATGCCACTGCTCAAATATTTCAAATAAGCCACTTTGACTTAAATGTCTAATTTACTGGAAATCTGCTGGCAACATCCTATGAGTTGGCTGAAAAACAAGCAAAGTAATCTGGAAAGCTTTAAAACCAACACAGTTTTAAATGGGGATGTTTGCTGACTGCTTTTTCTCTCTCTTAGTAGTGGTCAGCTCTGGCAGCGAAATGCTTTAAAAAACATACAGCCCATGCTAGAAAAAGATCAAAAGCAGATCAGATGTCAGAGCCAGCACATGTCAGTCTTGCAAGAAAGAGGGAAAAACAAAGTGAGAAGATGAGTTTTTCTTGCCATGCATCACTCTGCACCTCCCATTGGCACACAAGGGCTCCTGGGCACAGCACAGCATCTCTGCCAGGGGACCTGCACCCACAGCACGAGTGGGATTGTGCTGTCCACCACTGCCCCAAAAGAACTCATCAGCCTTCATTCTGGCAGCAGCAGGCTTTTCCCACCAGTGCTCCTCCTCATTGGGCTGGCAGTCCTGGAGAAGGCAAAGAAGCCTGGGTGCTGGTTTGAGTTGACATCGAACAGCGATAGGGTTCAGGGTTCAGGCAGCCCTGCTCAGGGGCAGGCAGTGGATGCATACGCAGGGCCTGGCTGTCTCTGGGAGTGGGAGGTGAAACACCCTGGATTCGTGAGCAGTGGAGGGTCATGGCACGGCTCTCCTTCCCTGCCCTCGCTATGCTATGCCCCATTTTATCTGTTTGCATTTGCAAGGCTACACAGACTGTGCTGGGCTAAAAATGTGCAGATAATGCTCTATTTTCTTTAAGAACATGAAGCCTTTTAAACATTTTGGAGGTCGACATGAAAGAAAAGTCCTCACCCAAGAGTCTTAAATGCCATATCCATTTTCTATGGGATTTTCCTAAAGGGCTGTGTTGAGACCCATATAAAAAGCAGTGAGTTGAGTTTATAGCCCTGTATATCCCTTATAGACAGGCACACAATGGCAGCTGACAGGGGAGCACCCCCTTCACCCCCACCCACCGCCTCTCTGCTCTGTTCTCCGATGCTTGGGGGTGAAGGTGGTGAGCACCCACCGATTTCAGGGCAGGATTTCCCTGAAAATCAGCCAGCCCTCCGCCGGGATTTCGGAGGCTCGCTGTGCTGACGTGAGGTGAGCAGCAGCAGTCCGTGCCCTGCTGACTCAGCTGGCCGGGCTCGCTCGGGCTGGTTGGTGGGCGAGATTGGGTTACAGGGCACAAATCATAACAAAGGCAGGAAACAGATCAGCACTCCCCGGGTTTAACACCCTCTCTGGGGACCCTGCCTGTTTCCAGACTGCAGATGGTTTTAACCCCGTCCTGAAACGTGTCTGTGTGGCATGCTCCGCTGTAGTGAAGTCAAGCCTGGTACATAAAAAAAAAGGCAAATCAAGGCAGCAGAGGAATGGCCCCAATAGGCACCGGTCAGAGAGGTCCAAAGGGGTTTTACATTGCAGTTTATGAATGGGCACAGAAATATGAACCCTGCTGAGCGGCGGTCAAATAAGAGCAACCAGACTGCAAAGACGGAGTCCCTTGGCTGAGTTTTGGGATGACCCTCTCCCTGTTGTTCCCTGCCAGCTCTGTGTGGCTTTGCCTCCCCGCAGCCGCAGAGAGCGTCCATCACCCTGAGCCTGGCTCTCCTGTTTTTGCTCTCAGCACTGCACTTCCAGCACGGGACAGGAGGAACACCCTATCGGACTTCATGCAGCTTTAGTAACCCCAGTGCCAAAAAACCAGCTGTGCCCTCAACTGCTTAGTTTTGGTGGCTGAGTTGATGCAATGTGTCCATTGGAAAGAGGATGTCTTTCATAAAACCAGTCAACTCTGCAGGACTGTACTTTGTTTAAAAAAGCTCAAAGGAAATTATATGAACACATTACTGATTCTCTCAAGTACTTATTTGATTTCAGGTGGCGTTTTTCCACTTTGTGCCAGGATGCTTTAGGAACAAGTCCTACCTGTGATGAGAAGCGTTGCTCAGCGTGGGGGAGCAAGGGAACAAGATATGCAATCTCCAAACTGAAAGTCTTTGGGGAAAAAGGACATTTCTCATGAGATCATAATGAGCACGGCACTACCTTCGGTCCCCTCTGGGAACTCTGATGTTCTGGAAATAGCAATCTTGAAAGGTGACACATGGTCACCTGAAGGCTACAAATCCTTTTCATATACAAATCTGATAGCAAAAGGACAGACAATTGCCTGCCAAAAAACCCTTGCTGGGAATTTGCCTGAGTGAAGGTTGCAAGACGAAGGTGATATTATGGTTTCCTTCTAGCAGGACTGCAAAGGGGGTAATAGTCCCATAACATATCCTCCTGCAAAGCTCCCATAACTGGTGGAATAAGGAAGAGTTTTTAAATTTCGTTTCCCCATATTAAAAGCTTATGACAACTATTAAAAAAAAAAAAGGAATAGGAGTCGAGTGTTATAAAAACCCAAACAAACCTCAAAACACACCCACCCTGGAAATGTCTCCCATTCACAGCTTTACCAAGTATTTTCTTTTAACTCACCACAAGTCTTCCCAGAAGAACAACTGAAAAGACATTAGACATTATTTATTTTTCTTTTTAAAATATTGTTTTAGAAACCTCCCAGAAGGGAGAAAAATAAAATAAATTATTATAGTGCCACATCAGCACAATCACCAGACTCAAAATGAAGAAGGCTACAGTGATCTAAGTATTCCTTTGACGTAAGATGCTTTTTAATTTCACCGTCAGCTGTTCTGCTTCCTTTTACAAAGACACTTCCACTTAATGTCTTCTAAGTCACCTTCAACACCCGCTGGACATATACATATCCTTGGTAGCTCTTTTGCTTATTTTGCAGGTTTGTTTTGGTAATCTGGTTTCATACATGGGAAAATTCATTCTCTATAGTAAATGAAAGGCTTTCATAAGGGGTCTTCTTTCCATTGGAGACATGCTTAGAGGCCAATTTCTGTTCAAACCAAGTGTAATAAAAGGGGCTTGTTGTGAAGAACACAGCTCCATTTCTTTTTATTAAAGCACAGAACTACTCACAGTAACCTTTTGCAAGACAACTGAGAATACAAACAGCTTCACCATGCTGTATTTCACACAGCAGCTTGCCAAGAATACGAGTTTCTCAGGAGTCAGAGCTGCAGCAGAGGAGCAGATGTGGCTATTGCTGCAGAGGTGGGCCCCAGCCAGCACCCTCCCGTCCCGTGGGTCAGCAGGCACAGTGGTAACATGCTGGGCAAAGGGGTTCAAACTCATGCTGTGTCTTCAACTGCCCCTGGCCCAGAGCCAAGGCCTGCTGAAGCAAGAGGCGAGCTGTGAAGTTTACGGGGTTTATGGGGTGCCGATTGCCCTCCGACAAGGGCAGGCATTTCCGGCAGCTACCAAATTTCCCTCCTGCATCCTCTCAGTGGGCTCAGTACTGAGATGAGCTTTTTACCTGCTGCTGGACTACTCCAAACCTAACCCATATGGGCGGGGGGAATAATGGACAAACTTACAGCTAAACATGAAAAGGACAGGAGCCACCTCTGCCTTGCTCCTATTACCTCTTAAAAAGCAAAAGCAGACCATGGTACCACAAACCAGCATCTCCACAGAGCCTGCAGTTCTCTGAACCCTGATGAACTTGAGCTGTGAACACCACACAAAGCACGGACATCTTTCACAGATGTGGCTTCATGGGCTGCTTTGGACCTTGCAGAAAGGATGGTTCTGATCTGAGACCAGCAGAGATGGAGCAAAGGAGGGTTGAATGACAGGTCTCTGAAAAATGATCTTTACTTTGGTTCTCTTTGATGAGGCAAGAGAAAGACAATGAAGACATGTTTACTCCTTCTTTCTCTTGCAGTATTTCAGCTGATTCAGACCCTCACACGTACCAAACTCCTTACTTTGAGCCCCCCAAATTTTCTCCTAATTTTAGCTAACCTTGATTAACTATTTAAACAGGCATCAGTATTAAAACTGTCAATATTCTAGAAAGATTTTTGAGCTCCTTTGTAATGAGCAGAAGAATGTGATGTTGGTTTGTTTGCCTCCCCTTAAAACCAAGCTATGCTGCTGCTTTCTGCAAGGCACTTGGAATAAAGAAATTTTGTGTAACACTGAAATCTACATATGGTCATTTTTATAAATTTGCAAAAGAGGTTAAACATGTAATATCATTAACCAAGAAGAAACCTGTTTTCTTAAGGAGACAAGTTATTTTGTTTGAGGCAGCCAGAAGACTTGTGACTGGGGCCTTGGAATACAGTGAGCACAAGAATCACCTCTCAGATTTTTGGCTTTCAAGACCTAGGAAACAATGTATGGAGCACAAATTTCCAGATAGAACCTACATGCAATGTAGTCCTACAGGTCTGTTTTTGAAGTTGTGCTGTTAGGTAGTCCTACACACTGAGCCAAATCCAGTTTGGATTTATTCACACAAAGCACGTAGGTTTAAATATAAACATCTGTGCATACAAGCAGGGACATGTAGTAACTTCTGGGGACAAGTGAATTTAGCTGTGCACAGATGCTGTGCTGAAACCTGGACACTGTGTGCTTGGATTAATCTGGCTTCAGACTGTGCAAAGTCTTAATTAAGGACAAGATCTCTCCCACTCCAAACTTGAGACTTACAGGTCAGATTTAAAATTAAATCACCAGTTATGTGAGGCATTATACACCTGAAGATTTCCACCTGAAGCAATTAACTTCTAGAGACAAAGGAAGAGGGAGAAAAATATCCTTTGGGTCTATGTATTATTATTTCTTGTAACCAGACTGTCCTCTATCATATGATAAAGCAGAAATATATGTAAGGAATCTTTCAGTCAACAGTTGTCATTACATACACAGATGGTCTGAAATCGTACATTAACCCACTAACAAAACATAAAAGGCAAGTTTTTTTCTGCATTGAGCACTACCAAATGTAGGGTATATGGACCATAACAAGTCTGGCAAGTAAAAGCTTCCATATCCATTCCTGGGCTAATTAAAAAGATAAAATTTGGTAGAATTTTCCATCTTCCATCTGCAAATCACTAAAAATTTTCCAAATATTTAAAATTTCAGGTTTTGAAAAATATGCAGTGAAGCCCCATTAAGCAGACCCTGGTGCCCAGACGTCCTTAAAGGAAAATAATTCTGGTCTGCATCTTTGTGGCATTCTGAAACAGCTGCCAGAGAAGACACGAAGTCCTGCTATGCTAGGCCTGAATGTCTGCACACAACTTTAAATACAAAATCTCCTTACAAGCCTCAGTTGGGCTGAAGAGAAGTGGATCCCTCGGTCTCGCACTCCACCTACTACAGAAACTTCAGCTGCCTCCATTAGGAGTCACAAGCTGAATCATGAAAACACATTCACGTTTTATTTATTTAAGGCATCAATCTCTCCTTCTGGCTGAGTGGGTGGATTTTCCAGATGCTTTCCTGACCGAGCTGAAAAGTATCTGCAGGACACAAACCTCTCCACACACCCATTGCACAACTCTTGTCCGCGCCGGCTCCGGGTGCTGAGCAAGACTCCTTCCCGCTCACGCCTCTCTCCCAGCCTCTCCGCTTTCCAGAGTCTCAGCCCACTCACTTAACCCAGGCTGGAACAGGACAAATGGAAATTTCTTGGCTCTTGGCTGCTTCACCTAAGGTTTACCCATATACAGAAGGCTAATCAAGACTGGGTAAAATTTTAATCCAAGCTTTATTTTGGCTAATCTTTTGTAGTGCAGCACAGTGGAGTTTGAATTGGTTTTGACTTGGCAAAGCAACATAATGTTTCCTTGTTAGTGTTTGCAACAGGACAAATCAGCCTAAAATACTTACCCCATTCTTCATTTGTGCTATCCCTTATACCATTCTCTCTCACAGGCTTCTTTAGGTTTTTATAGGCTTTCCCCAGCTTTTATATAGGACATAATACAGAGATCTGGAGCTGACAATATTATCTATGTAGTAAGTCAAAATGATCAGGATGGTGATGCTCTTGCTCAGCATGGAAGTCCGTTCATGCAGCATTGGCCTCTCCTTGCTACTGCCATTTTAAGGACAGATGTCTTTAAAGAACTAGTTGCCTCAGATCCCTAAAAGTAGCTGATATGACTCCTACCCTAAGTCCTATATTCAGATTTCATATGGAAGTCAATCTTCAGACAGAAAATTTTCTCTCTGAAAATGATCAAGAAATTTGTCTAATACAACAATGTGATGTTGCATTCAGAATGTTGCTTTGCCAGGACACTGGCCAGGCTCAGGGCTGCTGAGTGTGATAGTGCAGGACAGCAGAGACATTTAGGTCTGGGTCTAGGTCCAGGTCCCACATTCAGGTCTGGGTGAAGCTAACGTTTCATACCTTCCTTGCAGTGGCTCCCCCTGGGAGCATGGGAAACCAGGCACCAACCACATACAGAGCTACAGTACGGGTTGAGGAAATTCCTAAGAAATAAAAAGAATCCAGAATATCAAAGTAAGCAGCACACAACAGGTATGTGCTTGATTTGTGTGCGTTTTTAGGTTCATCCAACCAAATACTCAAGGGAATACAGCACCCTCTTTCTCATGGAAAGACCAGTGTCCCTGTGTTGTTTTCTGATGGGAAATCATTATGAAGAAGGTACAGAAAAGCCAAAGATCAACTGGAAACATTTGAGCACTTGCAAGCATAGAGTTAACAGCATGCAGTAAAGAGCAGAGTGTAGTAGCAGCTGGCTACAAATGCAGACTTGTATTTCGAATAAAGCTTAAGAGGAGCTCAAGAGTAATGCTGGTGCATTCTACAATCCCACGGCAGTGCTGGGAGAGTCCACTAATGGGTATTTTCAACTATTTTTCCTTCCATCTTGTGATGCCTTCATATCTGAAGTTTTCATTTCTGCCACAGTTTTCCCGTGTTACTCCTTTGCATGGAAACACAATGATACCAAGTGCTGAAAACACAGTGCTCAGTTTCCTTCCAAGACAGTAATTTCACAGGTAATTTTGCTATGAAGTTGAACAACCCAGAATGCAGCCTAGGTGTTCTGGCAGCAAGCTGATGTTACCAAACATCATTATTTGTCCAGCTAGTTTACAGGGAAATAAAAAAAATCCCCAGGTGTCGCTTACAGTGTAGCCAATGTTTTTCATTCTATTCGTAAATACAACGTGCTGTTCAGCCCACACACCTATTTTATAGCTCTAATGAAAAAGACAGAGCAAAATTCACACATCATGGTGACCACACTGCCTTTCAATTCACCCCTGTAAAAGACAGAGATTGATCAAACAGGTATTGCTCCAAGCATGCGAATGCAATATATGAAGAAGCATGTCAAGAATTTTAATTGTACTAAATAGAAAAAAACCGTAACTAAGAGAAAATAGATTGCCTACATAACAACACACAGCTGGAATGACTTTAGTCCCCACGGCACTGCTTAGAGGCCTCTTTATGGGCTTGGATTAGAAGTGCCTTTAGCCAGGCACAGCAGGACAGGTTGGAGAGGGGCAGCCTCAAACCCACAGATCCGAACGTCTCGGCTCTTTCAGCTCCTGACTAAGTTAGCACAGGACACATAGACCTGAGAACTTTATGGATCTTGCTATTACTGCCTGACACTGATGGATTTCTCAGGGTCCACCAACTATTCTCCATCTTTACGAAGATAGGCGGTTTCAAATTTGTTGTTTGGATACTCCATCTATCACACATGCCATTACATTGCAAAAGGCCAAAGGTAGTGACAGACAAGGGACATGCTGATGGCACAGGGGCACCTTGACAGCTCCTGAGCACATTCCTCTGCAATGGCAATACTGTATACGTGTCAGCATTCTTTATTTATTTATTCAGACTTCAGTTCCCTGCCAACTGCTCCAGTACTGGGAGGATGTACTGGAAAAGAAAAGAAAGACAAAGAAACCCTACATAGGTGGTCCCTCCCCATGCAGCCCCTGATGCTGGGATTGAAGCCCCAACACAAACCCACGACCCCTGAGGGTGCTGGATTCTCTCAGCTGCTCAGTGCTTACCCCAGGAGAGGGCAGGCTCGACCCCCTTCCACCTTACTGGCAGTGGCAATTAAAAGGGTCACTCCAAATGAAATTTCTTGGCCTAAAATGAACAGCCACATGGGCACCACCATTCAGTGGGGATTTCATACCCCAGGATGCACTCAGGCAAAATCCTCATCTGTCACATATGGCCAAATCAGTGAACTGGAAGCAACGTGTCTGACTTTCCTCTGGCTTTGTGAGTATGAGTGACCCTGTGACTTTTTATTAAGCCAAATGATTACACACTGCAGGCACACATGTGAAAGAATGCCCAGGGAGGTATGTGGTTGTGGCACCTGAAATCCCTCACTGGTCATTTACAAACCATAAAGAAAAGTTGACAAATTCCTAAAGCTTAGAATTTTATCTTTTTTTTCAAAGTGGCTTAAGGTTTGTGTGGATATGGCACACCACCAGGCTGATGCCAGACATTTTTTTGGTGCTTGCTATTAGAGATGTGAACAATGGCCTGGATTTATGCAGAGACAAGGACTAAAATTATTCCGTCTGTGCAGTGTTAACAAATAAATGCTATTCCTGAACGATTGCAAAATTCTGAGCAACGGAGTTTGATCATATTTGAACAGGTATTTACAGGCACAAGCTCCCCTGTATTTTTTAAAAGGCCCTTTTCTGAAAAAGCTTTGTATCGTAAAGTTTTCATTTTTGCTGTAACCCATTTACGTGGCTTTTATCAGTTGTATGCTCCTAAAACTCTCTAGTTGTATTTTATCAAAGGTGAAGAAATAATATATAGCTTCTTACTGTATAAAAGACTATAAACAGTGCATGGTGAGAAAACAGTTAAATGGATCTAGTTCAGCTGCTCCCAAGCCACTCATCAGGGGAAAAATAAATTTTACAAATATGTTCTTAAACCAGTTTTTTTCCCGCTCACCTTTTTTAAGTATAGCTGATTTCATTACTGCATGGCAGGATGATTCATCCATTCCTGGTCCAGAAATTCCTAGACTTGATTCTTACACCTGGAATCATGCTTAGGAGCTAGATTGTTGTAACTGCACAGAAGGGGGTATCCTGACCCAGTCATATCTTATATACCCTACAAAAGATACCTAAAGAAGTACCTGCCTTCCTTGAGGGGGCCCCCTGGTAACTTTTATCCCTCTTTCCCTGTGAGCTCTTGACCTAAGGGGTGTGGGGAAGACCGGAGGACCAGTGCCTTGACGTGCACTGGACTTCCCTGGGCACATGAGACCATCCCCTACTGCCAGCTCAGCAGGGAAGAGGGGAGGTGAAGGTGAGGAGTATCCTGACTCACTATCTAGAGCAGGGAGGTGACCAAGATGGGTGTTTCTATGGAGAACAGTCTGCAATTCTGGCTGTGTTTACCAAGGGCAAAGGGTAATTATCTTACACAAGCTGTTTAGTCTTCCACTTATCTACAGTGTAGTGGTCCTATCTTCTGATTCCTTCATCAGCACGGCTTTCAGGTCACAGCTTTCAGGTCGTTTCTTTGAAGCCTGTTTTCTAAAATACCACAAGTGTGCTTCGCAAGAGTTCAAAGACCATCTCCTCTGCTTTCAGCAATTCCATATTGTACTGTAGCTTCGCATTATGCAACCAGTAATTTCATGGTGAAATTTTTACTTAAAAGACTCTATTTATTAAAGTGCAGATCTTAAGTTCTTAAACATTAACGTAAAGAAACAAAATGCACAATGAATTCTACATCTATTACCTCAGAATGCCATGAGTTAGGAAGATCAGATCTTCTACCTTGGCATCCATTTGATCCCTTCAATTCCCTTGCCTGTGGAGATGCCCAGAGCCCGAATCTCAGAGGAAAGAGTCAAACCCTGCCAAAAAGAGATCTCATCCTTCTGTCTACCATCTAGAAACTAGTCTGAGCTCTCATGCCTGAGATTTAGCATCCCCAAAGTGTGTCATATTGGAAAGGAAGTTTTGCCCTTTCCTCATTCATTCTTTCCCCATTCATTCTTTTCCAAAGTGAGTTGTGCATAGGGTGGTGCAAACCAGTGACATTGATTGATGAAAGAGTTAACAATGATGGCAATCTGGTAGAGGAAGACCAGTGGAGAGGCTTAGCTTGCCATCTGGAGCAGATAACTTTAAAACAGCCTGAGAAATGGGGTTGAAGATGAAGTAACTGGGATAACAAACATACTTCCTCACTTTTTCAGTGCAGCAATCTGGAGGCATTGCAGCTGAGCAACTTCTGGCAGCATCCCTGCACATCTGTAGCATCCATTGAAAAGAAGTAAACAGCATCAGTGAACTGGAAAAACTGTTTTCCTCATCCTCACTGACCCCCTGCAGCAAATCTGTCCCAAGCTCAAAGGAGAAAAAATCTGATTTTCCTAGGAGTTGTCTGCATCTGTATTCATTGTTCTTTAATATGTTAGTGTGTTAAGCTTAGTATGTTTGGCTTAATAGGACCAGTTAATGTTCTATTGACTAAAAAACACAGTAGCTTGACAAATTCTCAGAAATTAACTTGTTTGAAAAGGAAGGACAGAATGATTCAGAAAAAAGGGGAAGTGGTGCAAGGCAGTGCGTATTCAGTCCCCCTTTCAAAAACTTCTTCCCCAAAATGAGAATTGTTGGAGAATGCCTCTCTCCTTCCCTCCTTCTGCTGATCTCTTCCTTCCTTGAACCAAACTACAGGCTCCAGAAACAAGGCAGCTAATAATAAACTCCTCAGCTAAACTCTAGGAAAGCAGCTTGGTCAAGGTTTTGCCTGCCAAATGCTGGCCAACACATGTTCCCAGCTGCCAGCAGTGACTGACTGCTAGCCACGTTTTTTACAAACCAGTAATGCTTTAGCCTTCTGCCCCTCAGAGCACATTTTGCTCCAAACAAGACCTCCCAGTTCCAAATGATGGAGTCAAAGGTACTTGACTCAGGGTCCTCCATGTCTCATGTCCATGGAGCATACAGGGACTTCTCCAGTCACAAGATATTAACACAACTGCTTTTGCACTATGATGCCTGAAACAAAAACCCCACTGCTGTTTTTATCCCTGCCCACACCAGCAGGCTGTACAGGAGCAGCACTGGCACTTCTACAGTGCCAGCCAGCAAATGGCACTTCTTTCAAAACGACCTTTTATCAGGGTTTGTGTAATAAAACTTGGTTCTTGCCTTGGGATTCTTCCCTATTGCTTTCTTTTACCAGCAAGGACACAGGGCCAAGAGGGAACACCACCTGAGACAGCAGGTGTAACATTTCCTACTGGTCAGGCAGGAGCTTGATCTACTCAGCTGCATTTTGGCCCCAAGAGCAACCTCTGGTGCTTCACTTGAAATGCTGACCCAGCTGCCTACTGAGTTTGGAGTCTTTAAAAGACTTGCAGGTCACCTTTCTGTCTGGAGGAGCCCAGTGCCAGGTGAGGAAGCAGCCAGCACTGCTGAAGGCACGAGGCTCCCACTCCCTTCAGAGGCTGCTCAGAGGCTGCCTGGAAATGCAGCAGAGACTGTAGAGGTGGAAACACACTTAGTCAGGTTTTCTGAAGAAGGGGAAATAAACCCTTAAGGGGACACAAAGAATGAGCACCTGCAGTCAAACAGCATGTATGCTGGTACAGGGATGTATGGAAACCAGTTTAGCCTAGATCCTCCCTGAGCTGCCCCATGATGCTGGGAAAGATGAGTAGGGTATGGGAAGAAGTTTGGGCTCCAAAACAGTATGGATGAAGAAGGCTCCTTGGATTGGGACACTACTGAATTACACAGCTCTAACCCATGCCAATGCTATGGCTTCATGATCCCGTTCTCCCTTTAGTCAAAGCTCTTCTTCTGTACTGCAGATATTTGGGATACCTCCCTGACCACAGCAATGTTGTTTTCCTGAGGCATAAGGCAGTTAGGGTTGGTTCCTGAGCGTGGAACTACCCTGACTCCTCCTCTTGTAGTGAAATCTCCTCCTACCACTCCCAGGCTGCCGGTCCTCTCTTCCCTCCACGCTGCCCCATCAACCACAACAGCACAAGCATTTCTGGAAATGGTCTTGCATTTCTAGGGGGAGAAATAACTCACCTTGGTAACATCACAATACCCGTGAGAAAGAAAGAAATGACAGCAAGTTAGTATGCAAAATTCCCATCATGTCACAACAGCGCACTTACTATTAGGACAGTAAGGATAATGGAGTACCCACTGCTCACTAAAATCCTCTGCAATTCGCTGCAAGAGAGTGCGGACCAGGGATAGCCTTGTAGAGGATAACACCAAGAGAACCTATTTGTATAGCTGTTAATGAATACCAATATTTTTTACTCATTTGGAGGTGACAGAAATGAACAGATAGCATTTCTTCCTATTTCTCAAGATTTGTTTTGCTTTTTTTGCTATTCCAGGGCTTAATCCAGAACAACAACAACAACAACAACAACAAAAGTAGGAAAAAACCCTGTGTGCAGCCTTATGGAGGACTTTCCAAGCCACAGATGCTGGCTCTGTGGTTGGCTGACCTATCCAAAATAAAGCTCAACAGCAGGGAGCAGAGGAGTAATTCAGGGGGTAGAAAAGGTCATGCGAATGTGATCCCCACCTCCCAAACTCCACATCCCCTTACGCTGCCTCCCCCTGCTCCTTTTGGGATGGAAGGAATTTTTGACTTATTTTTCATTTTTATTTTCAGCCTGCCTTTCCTATCCACTTGCCAGCTGGGGTCATTGAAAGTGACTCTTGTTGCAGCCACTTTCCCAGGACAGAAAAAATGAGGTGAACTATCATTCTGGTGGCTTATAGGTGAAAAGGCACCAGCAGCTTTGATGATGAGCCCCTTTGGCTGCTCCAAGACAGAGTTGGCACTGTGGGAGCTCAGAGGCCACCATGTCACCTTCCCCTTGCCACAGGGACAGGCATTCCCCTGCCGTAGGTGAAACTGTTGACTGCAGAGACTGAAATGTTTTCCCAACAGAAAGAGATCACAGGAGCCCTGAAAACAGGGGCCTCGAAGGCTGCTGACCCCTGTGCACAGATGCACTGTGCACTGCCCTCCTCACATGAGAAGGCCATTTTGGGTGATGAGAAGGCCATTTTGGGTGAACAAACATAAAAAAAAAAGAGGAAAGTAGAAAAAGGAAAGAAAGTGACCAACCTCATTTTAATAATTTTTGACATCAGAATGCATTCATACTGTATACTTTTCCTTTTCCTTTGAGAGGAGTGCACAGCCTTTGTCCTGGCTCAGCTGACAGTACAGCTTCTACAAGTTTGCAGGAGATCCCATGACACCACCCTGGGAAACACCTACAAATCCTGCTGCACATCAGTCTGGGGGCTGAAGCAATGCCCAACTGGGCAGAGGACATGTAAGAGGTATGGCCCCTTTTTTTCACAGCCAGCACATTCATTTCTCTTCAGGTGTGGGCTTCAATTTCATAATGAAAGAACTATTTCGGAAGCCTTATGTTTGCCAAGAAAATAAACCAAGTCTAAACATCACAGCTTCCTCTGGGAGGACTTTGGATGTGGATGGTGGGACTGTACCTGTATGTTTTGATGCTGCCAGCAAGAAGGTTTTTCATAGCACGTGTTTGACTTACCCTAAGCACTGTGCAAAAAGCAAGCTGAAAGACTGCTGTCACTTACCAAACCTCTTGTAGCCGAAGGACTGCACCTCCTCCTCCTCCGCAAAGTCGTCTGGAGAAAGAAACACACAGCAGCAGATTATTACTACCACTGGAAAAAGATAGGAAGAAGTTTTACAGGTGCATGTTCACGAATTAATTGATTTAATTCAAGTTAAGTTTAATAAGTTTAATTGATTTCTTAGGCATGCTACTGCTGTTCCCCTGTGCTAGTCCTATCCCACCTCTATCTCCAAGTGCAGAAGGCAGTTCAGAGCCTTTCCCCCAAAGAGAATCCCCAGCAGAACTCTGGATTACAAACTGTGCAGATTTATCACCTGGCAGCCATCCTGAGGCCTCCTTGGCCAGCTAAGTACAGACCAGGGCAGATATGTCCCTTATCACAATGACAGCCACAGCTGTCACCAGTGTGCCACTTGGTCACGCTTGTCCAGACCACAGGAGTCAGATGGGATGGCTGTCTATCCAACCATCCACCACCTCCCATGCACACTATCTTGGCCTGAAAATGTCAGATCTGATAAAAAATGGGAAACAGAACTGATAAACTAAAAAAAAAAAAAAATTATAAACCAAGATGGTGAAGATTGTGAAGGCTCTAGAGAGGAATCCATATGAGGAGTGGCTGAGGTCACTTGGTTTGTTCACCCTGGAGGAGACTGAGGGGAGACCTCATGACAGTCTACAACTTCCTTGTGAGAGGAAGTGGAGGGGCAAACATGGATCTCTTCTCTCTGGTGAGCAGTGACAGGACTTGAGGGAATACAAGTTGTATAAGGGGAGGTTTAGGTTGGCTGTTAGGAAAATATCAGACTCCCCAGGGAAGTGGTTGCAGCACCAACGCTGCCTGAGTTCAAGAAGCATTAGGACAATGCTCTCAGATACATGGTGTAATTCTTGGGGCTGGCCTGCGCAGGGACAGGAGTCAGACTTGATGATCCTTGAGTGTCCCTTCCAACTCAGCATATTCTATCATTTGATGATTCCCCCATGCCTTTTGTTCTCATCTTTACAGTCAGCAAGCAGTAATATGCCAATAATCACAAGTTTATTTTGTCAGAAGCTGAATTTCTCTCCACTTCCTTCCAGCAGCAAAGGAAAAGGCTGGCATCAGCAAAAGAAATACACCCATGACTTTTTTTTTAAAAAAGGATATGTTTGTGTTCATGTGTTCAGCCTCCTTCCACCAAGACAACCCCTCGTTCTGCTGAGTCAGGAAAGGCAGAAGTCCTGCCTCGTCACCAGCACCACCCTCTGCACCAACTGCTGGGAGGTTAGCACAGCCCAGCCTGTTCTTCTCCCAGTTCTGTATTTCCCAGAGGGAACATTTAATGACTGGTGGAGGAAAAGCAAGCTCAAAGCAGATAAACACGTGTGATGGAGTGAGAAGTCTGTGTTTAGTTAGACCTTTTTTTGCCCACAGACGTACAGCACATGACTGGGCTGCTCTGCATCACGAAACTGGGCTAACTGGTGCCACAGCTAACTTGGGCCAGCACAGAGCCTTGGGGGGATGAATTCAAAGGTAAAGATGCAGTCTGCATCCAGGCTCTACAAAGCCTAAATGATTTGAGTGCATGTCTCCAGCAGGAAATCTGACCTGTTCCTCCTTGTGACCTGTGAGGTGCCACGCACAGAAGTCTAAAGGAGACTTTGCCTGAAGCAGCAGCAGAGTCCATGAATTGCATCATTTTGCAGAACATCACCCTTTACTCAGGCAGCACTGCTGATTAAACAGCTAAAAACACTCTTTGCCTGGTAAGACATTTTGCTTACTGCCAGCAGCACTTCTGTCCATATCTTTAGCTAGACCCCCAATTCGGATGTGCATTTGAGAAGTGGAAGAGCCAGTGGATGCTCCTTAGGCAAAACAAACACATCCTGGGTTTGAAAGCAGAAAGAAACCTTTAAAAAAACCAAACCAAACAAACCCTCACAATTGTCCTGAATGTCATCTGAAGACAAGGCCCCCCCAGCTAAGCAAGACAAGTATCAATAAACCATAAACAGTCAACAACCAACTTCTCATCCCAGCAGTGAGCTTCTCAGGAAAAATCTTCTCCTCTTGCACAAAAGATAAAATGCTGCACAAAATAAGATAACAGCTCCAGAGCCCGTAGCTTCCTGCCCTCTCCTGCTATCAGGCTGCAACACAATGGCTTCCTTTGTTTCTCAGGAGTGTAACCTGGCTTATCCCATCCATATCTGATGTATGCAGCCAGGCCACCTTTAAATCCTGCAGCTTCATCCCACATCACACCTCCAAGACCTTCCTCCCAGGCTGACAGCCCCTTCCCTAGTCGTCTTGTTTTTCACACTTAGACAAACAGCATTGGTTTTTACAACCTTAATCACATTTTTGTTTCTTTGGCCTTTTCTGTATTTGCAACATATATTTATATACATACATTTAATATATTTTGATACACACATATACTTTTAAATATATATATGCTTTTCAATATTTGCAATGCTGCACGTTATTCATGCCAGGGACGGGTTTTTTAAGCTTTGAATACTTCATTCATTATTTATTCAATATAAATATAAATATAATATAATATAATATAAATAAAATAATATAATATGATATGATATAAATATATTATATATAATTCTCTATGGCAATTATTCTTTATTCAATAATTTTTCATTCACCTCCTAATTTTGAAAAGCACTTGTGGTATTTCAAACAAAGAAGTGGAGATGGGCAAGGACAGTTATATCAAGTGGTGACCCATCTCCCTACTTGCTAAAATCTCAAACATCACATAAAATGTTTTTCAGTCTCTGTGAGTTGATCTTGCAAGGGGCAATCAATGTAATTTTAAGGGAAGTCTGTGAAAATTATTGAACAGACAAAGCTCAATCTTCTTTCAGTCACAACTGCAACTTTGCTGAAATCATGTGCAAATGTAATATTTTACAATATTAACTGTAATGTAACAAGTTGAAGGAAAATAAAGATGGAAGAAATTAATAAAGCAAGCTGAGACTAAACATTCAGGAATTACAGCACTTTGGAAAAAGAGACTAAGGTGGGTTGAAAGTCCTATCTCAGAAGAAGTCTGTGCTTGAAATATTAAAAATTAAGTTGACATACAAGCCTATAAATTTAAGTCCTAAGGCAAAGCCCTGCACCCAGCCTGTTCCTCCCACATCTGTTGGGCAGCATTGTCCTCACTGGAGGCAGCAGAAACCTGACCCTCAGCTCCCTGTTCCAGTGCTGGAAATATTAAAATTTGGTCACAAGTTCTACAGAAATCTCAAAGCTTCCTGATAGCTTCAAATCACGAAAATACAGGAGAACCTAAATTTTCATTGAAAAGGTAACAGCTTTTCTAGTGAAAACGATGAAAATGTGATCTGTTACGAATTACAGAGGTTAAGAAAATATAAACCAAGTAGGAAAGCAAATACTAAGAACACTTCCAGCATGTTTTAATGACTTATGCTTTTAAAGGCACTATCAGAAATCGGTGTGACAGAAATTCATGAGCTTTGAGCACCAGTGGCTGATCTTAGAAACGGAAATTCTGCATTTTCACGTCAGTGGTGCCCATACTTGAGTGGGGCTGCAACTGGTGTAGGAGGGGTTTGTTTGACATTGTGAAAGCCTTAGAAATATTTTTCTTTAGTTTAAATCCTGTCCTTCTCAGTTGCAAAGAGGACTGGAATGAAAGCAGTATTTCTATTACATACACATACATTAATATGTAGGCAAGGCTTATTTTCATGGGTGAAAAATATGAAGGGCAGACTCCTCCTTGAAGCAGAGAATCAAGCAGAATTTGTTGTTATGTCCTGGTCACAAGAATTAACACTCTAGTACTGGGAAGACCAGCCCTAACTTAGTTATAAGATGCTCAACTGAGCTCTCAGCTGCGAACCAAAAGACAGGGAATCCAGAATAAAAAAGATGAAGAAACATAAAAAGCTGGTCTCTTATTCCACTGACTTGTACAGAACTCTGGCAGCAGGAAGGCCAATAAAAAAGGTGAACTTTGGGCAGAACAGAAACATATGTGAGCAACCAATTGTATTTAACCATGTAGGGGAAGGGCCACCAGAGATCTCCTGTTCTATCGGGTTTACAAGAGTCTCCCTGGATGCTAGAACAGATTATCATGGGGAGCTTACAGCAAACTGCTACAAATCACTGTCTGACTGTAGCTGAGCAGCAGTAAGTCAAATGTTTTAGGGAGTCAGTGCAAAGCAAGAGTTCTGGTCCAAAAAAAAAAAAAAAGGCTTTGAGATATTTTGGCAATATCCATGCCCCATTGAGTACCAATGCCAAATTCCACTTTGCCCTCCAGTTATAAGCTATTACTGCAACACCTCTAGTAAATACAGTTGTAGAGTTAAATAAGTTACAGTACAATGCTTCAAGGGAGAGGGAATTATAAAAAGGCAGTTCAGCTGGGGATTAACACAGTGAACAGAGGGAATTCATTTAATCTAAAACAAATTAGACTCTCATTTGATTAATTTGCTAGAGGCAAAGCAAATCTTTGGAGTAGAACTGCTTAATTTCTTGTTCTTAAATCCTAAATAAATTAATCATGGATCACTTATGAGTCACTCTGAGGTCAAGTAAGAAAGAGCTGGCCTGGAGCCAAAATGGATGCTAAATCTGCCCCTGAGACAATACAGGGCATAAAACCACGGCACCAGATCTGAGGAGCCTTTGGTGCAAGGTGATTTTAGGGAAGTTGTTTCCATGTGAGCCCCGTCCTGTCGCAGGTGTCATTGTTGGCATATGGAAGGTGTTACAGAAAGCTGCTAATGTACGTGTCCAGCTGTCTCCTTTTAACAGTACACCCTGCTCAGCCATTTAAACCTAATTAACTAACGAAGCAAACAAGACCTCAGAACCATTAGAGATGCTGGGTCATATGGTGGCTGCAGACACGTGGGATCCAATAATTTCTCGAACACTTGTGTGCTGCAAACATGAATACAAAGTCCTGGTTTAAAGACTTTGTTTGAAGTCTTACATGAAGAAAATACACCACTGTTCTACACTGCATTTCAAAATCTGGGAAAATCTATTCCAGGAGAGAATGAGGCATCTGGGCTGAAAATTGTCATGCCAAGTTTCAGCTCACATTTTAGAACTTCCTTTATAACCCCCTGAAAACTCCAATTACAGTACATTAGAACATACCCCTAAGTACCAGGCTGGGAACTCCAACTGTAAGATTAATTTGTAGTAAAAATGACATTCAGTGTAAGAGTTTCCTTTAAAATAAATCTCTCAAAGGGCTTTAATGGTTAGAGCCCTGCCTTTCCTACTGACTTAATGGGAACTACAGAGCTATATCCCAGTGCAACTCTGTAAACATCATTCTATTATTATCAAGGAGAGATTCTTACTTGTAACATTCGGAAAGAAGCTGTGCCCATTAGTTGAAAATCACAATATTCCTCCCTTTAACCCATGAATCAGCATGGATGACGAACTCTGCTCAGAACTGTGTAACAAGTGCATCTCCTTCATGAGAGACTGCTTGCAGTGTCAAAAGCTGCTTCTGCCCACTCTCTCCATCTCAGCACTTTCACTGAAAGGCAAAACTCATCCACTTGTGAGGTTTCTGTAATATTAACCACTGTTCAGGCAGAAAAAAACAGCGACACCAATATCTTTCTCATATCACATTTCAAAAGCTTTTTGAGCTGCCACCAGATTTAAAAGCATTTCTGCTCACTCTTAACTGGGTCTACATTCAAACTGCTGACCTAGAGGTGAAATGGAGCCAGCAGAAGCACAGCAAGCAGCTGTGGCCTTCAGATGTTGATGACTTCATCAGTCTAATTAGTTTCCACTGGTTTTCATAGCTTTTATTATGGACAGTCTCCCGCTTGAGCTAATGGGCTGCTCATTCCCATCTCTCTTCACAGATGCCTTATTTCACTAGTCCTCTTATTCTGCCTTTCTCCACTACTTTTTCCTTATAAGTCCTTTTCAAAGTCAAGTCTTGCTTTCTGCCTCTATTTTGATAAGCCCTCCCTCACAAAATCCTACCCCACACTTAAAGCACTTCCTGATTGACAGGATCCCAAGCTGACATGTCAAACTAACAGTCACTGTTTGCTGAGTGTGTTGTGCCCATATTATCCACCCCTTCCTTTGTCTGGCTTGCCATGCAGCAAACTCCTTCAGACAGGGATTACACAGATTCTGCACCTGCAGAGTACCTGGTCTTTAAGGCAGCCATGGCAGAGGTTCGGGTGAGGCAGTCCTGGAAGAGAGCTTACCTCCCTGCATCCCAAAGCATGCTTTGGGGTGTTGTTTGAGCTTGGATTCTGGCAACAAAACTGAGGTTTTCCTCAGCTCTGTCCTATCCCAGACTGCTGATTTGGGAAATTTATCTGCTTATCTTAGTGACTGAAAGAGGCAACGTCCTAGATCAGAGATCCTCCCTTGGTACTATCCTATGACTTGGCTGGTGTCTCTCATCACCTAACACATGCATAGAACAAACAAAACCAATAATCATGACAAATGGGTGCATTTTAATATCTTGGTCTTCATCTATTCCCCCACTGCTATGCCAAAAAAAATGTGAGCACTTACATTAAGAACACAGAAGATTGTGAAATTCAGAGGTATAACAACAGTCATTCTAGTTCTGCTTTTTAGACACAAGATGAAGAAAGTAAATAGGGGGTTTTGAATGCAACTTGTTTGCCCATAAGTGCCACAGAGCATCATTACTGAGGTCAGGAGCAGCTGCATGGTGCAAAGGATCAACCTTAGAAGTTAAAAGTTTAAATCATATCGTATGTCAAAATAATGTTTTAAGAGCGAACAGATCTGTTCTCATTAGTGCACTGAAAAATTGTGCCTCCCTGTCTGTATGTCAGAGGAGGCAATCAACAGCAGTATTAAAATGGCATACACATTCCTAACAACACGTCTCTATTACCTCCCATAATTCATTCACTTTGTTCCCCAGTGATGTCCCAGTCTGCACCTCAAATTTATGCACCAAAAGGGATTGCAATTTTAGGTGGAAGTGGTCAAACTCCAAAGACAATTCATCTTAGGTTGCTCCCTCACTCGCACAGACCACACTCACATTATAAGGAGGATCAAGTTCACTTTCCATGCCTTGTAAAAAGCGTCTTTATTTTGCTTTCCAAGAGGGAGGGCTGGAAGGAGAGATTCTCTGTTCTGACACACAGAACCTCAGTATAAGGAACGTTTTGTGAAGCTGAAGATAACTGGGCATGCATCCTTTGCAGTACTGAGCTGGTTTCATCCTTGACATTTCTCCCAGCTCTCTTAATTTGACTCTGTTTTATCTCTGCAAGACCTGATCAGCTCTATCTCCCTGCAAGATTAACTTTCCCTCCTTATCCTAGCAGGCAGAAGTGTCTGAACCTCTGGGCACAATGGTCTTTCAGTGTGGATCTAAGTAAACTGTTTAGTGGTTGTGACAAAAAAAGGGCTCTGTTCAGCCCTCAGCTGTAGCAAAATCAGTCTAAAATGAATCTACATTATCCAAAGAGGAAGAAGAAAGAGCCACAGGAGATTTTAAACAACTCTCTTCTTCACAGGGATAGGCTTACCCATGCTATTCTTAGTCCTGGGAAAAGTAGAATTGAAGCAACGATAAACAATTACAAGTTCTTACTGAAAACGCTCCTGTCATAAATAGCTTATACGCTAATTCTGCTCAATATCCTTTGCAGATGTATAGTAATATTTGTATCTGTGCAATAACAGATTTCTCTTGTAATTTCATAGCTCTTTTTTCCTCTATATTGTTAATAAGAATATCCTTTGGCACATGCTTACATCTTTCTCATCCATATGTTTAAAATCCTCTGTGCTACCAACCAATTCAGGACACACACTGACTGTAAAGTAGCATTGCTCAGGATTTGTTCTGCGTTTTATCACACATTTATTATAACTGCTCGTGCCTTTGAACTTCTGCTGTAGGGTCCTGTGACATGTCCAACACACACCACTCAGACCTCCTGCATATGTTTCATGTTTATGTCACTATATTCATAGAAGCTCTGTTATATCTGGACTAAGGAAAGGTTACTGGATCACTCCACTTCTAATCCTTGGTTTTCAGATGCTTTCTGGCTTCTCCAAAATTCTCTGGACTGGATTTTTTTGAAATTCTTGGTTTGAAGTTTCTATCCAGGAAAGACCTGTTTGCAGATGACTGTTCATTTGATTTTGTGCGCACAAAGGAGAAAGAGAGAGAGACTTTTCTCCAGTGGTATAAAATTATAACTTTTATTCCCTTATTCTTTAAAATTAGCAGTGGCATCGAAACAGAGAGAAAGATAAAACCTGACAAGAAGGTAAATCATATAAATAGATTATTTAAGACTTTTCAAGGTAGTCAAGAAAGAACAGCTGAACTTGCATGCACAGTCAGCTTTTGCTAAATGTAGGCATTACTTGCAAATTACATCCAGGCTCTAAGTCCCACAGCAGGGACAGTTTTATCAATACAGGCTGATATGTTAATTAATTGTCTGATAAAGTGTTCACTGTGCAAGGCAAACTTGGGGTAAACTAAACTGGCACATCCTGCGAGAGCTCAGTGTACTCTTATCTACTGTGAACTGTGCACGGAGCACACTGAGCTGCCTTGGAGGTAAAGGGGCGATGCTAAGAAAGGCAGGTCCTCAGGCCAGGCTGCTCCTGAGGCACTGTGGGCTTCGCTGCTTCCCGAGGAACACAACCAATGACAAACCTGTTTCTCCCTGTGCATCTTTTTTTATCAAGCGAGAGGAACAGCACAAGACAGGATATTTGGTCGCATTCCAGCTCTCAAGCACAGGACCCCAGACAATTTGTCCTCCAGCACCATGGCTGTACAAGTGGTACATAGCAAGGTGCTTGAGATGGCAGAGAGGGAGGTGGAGGAGGAGAAGGTAATGGAGGAAGAATGAAAAGAAGCAGCTAAGTTACTTTGAGCATCATAATTAAGAGGTTCTCTGTCATCCTGGAGCAACAGTCCCAAAATGACCACCTTGACTTTGTCATCGCCTGATTTGGGGCATTAGTATTAAGTGGTTATCCAAACAGTATCCATACTTCAGAGGGAAATACTTATCACCAGCACTGCCATGACAGTAGTGATTACAGATAGAGTTTAAAGTAGTAATTGCAAAATATATTGCAGATACATGAGAAGAAGTTCTCAGTTTTAACAATGCTTGTCCCTGTCTTAAATCAGGGCCAATGTTTTTGAACATGTAGTGGTGTTTGACTATGAGGAAGCTGTTTTCATTTGTTTCCCAGGCAACGAGTACTCCTTCATACCCCAATAAATAACTACAACTTTAGAAGTATCATTTGATAAAGATAAATCTGACCCTAAAGCAGTCAAATTCCTATATAAATCACATGAATTATTACTAAAAAATATATGTAAAAAAAAAAAAGTTTGTGAGCGCAGTGTTTTTTGCTAGAAATAAAACTGCCAGCATACTGAACATAAACTTCAACTTGTTTTACTGATTTAAAACATAACACATTGCAAATACCAGCAATGTGAAATATAATTTATTCCTTACAGATATTTAGTGATGTAATTATTTAGATATTCCTCCATTCTCCAGAGAGAGTAGATACAGAGACAGCTGCAATCAACAGATCTTTTTGTTTTTCTTGAGAAAAATGTGTAACTACACCAAGTTCTACAGTCCTACAATTATCACTACCATCAAGTTTAAAGAGAAAATATGAAAAGCCAAGTCCATACCCAGAAAAGGAAATCACCAAGTCAAAATTTGGTTTGGCTCTCTGACTTCCCTAACACTGGCAAAGTGTTAGGCACTTGATGTGATGATTTGTTTGAAGCTTTTCTTTTGCTATTAGCACAGTCATTCAAGTGCTCTTCTTTGCGTGTTTTATTATTGATTTCTGTAACTCTCTGGGGGAAAGAAATAAGATGGCTGTGATCACTCTTAGGGAAACCAAATGGTAAGGACTAGCACTCCCTCTTGATGGAGTGTGGGGCACCAGCAAGTGCTCCCAGGAGCAGGAATTACATCTTCCCTTTGAATGCCACTTCTCTGCTTTACAAAGAGCAGTGGAGGCAGAATGGAAGGAGGCACAGGTCACATTATGTGTTATTCCCATCCTTGATCCTTTGCATCCCACCTCTCCCCAAAACCCCAAAGAATGGAATGTAAGGCTTTCAGTGATAACAGACACAGGTTTGTACTACCAGATGCCCATTGTTTTGGTTTGTTCCTGCCCTTAAACTTATGCTGATAATGACAAGATGATGACAAAATTTTTGGCATGAGCAGCCTATAAATAAAGAACATTGTAAATACATTATTTTTAATATGTTGCATGGCCCTGGAGAGACACCATGCCACAGTATCAGAAGTAACTTAAATAGTGTGTGGGTTTGCAAAATAAATGTCCCCCCAAAAGTTTTTCCTCCCTTCAGGCAGCTACTCTGGCAAGTGAATAAATAATCACATCATTTGGTGTCCTAGACTCTGGAAACTCAGTGTAACTATCATGATGTTTACTGGCCTCCTGGCATCTGGAATAAAACTCTGCAATCCAAAAACAGGCACACTGGTGCCCAAAAGCAATTTTCATATATATGTGTCTTTTCCTTAAGGTTATTTTTGCCTCTGAAAAAAAACTGGATTCAACTCTCACAAAGTCCCAACTAACTCCTAAACTTTCCATAATGTCCTTTGATATTTTCGCTGTAAGTATTCCCCAGTGTGTAAAGCCTCTGCCTTTTGCTGTAAGGCTGTCAATTTTCATAAACAGAAGGCTTTCTTGCACCTCCCCCCCCCCATACATCTTTACTAGCTTACAGTGTAGCAATTCGGCAATCTGCTTTTTTAGTTCATTTAAAAGTATGTAATACTGTCACAGCTATGTAGGATGGAGTCAAGTGTTTCATCCATTTAAAACAAAAAGAGAAGAGAGGAAAAAAGAGAAAAAGGAAAAGAAATAAAGTTTCAGTTTGAACAGATGCAAAGTAAAGACCAAAAATTTTCCAGTCGGTGGATGTAGAGGAGAAATACGCCAAATACATTTCACAAGCCAGTTAAGCCTCTACTGGCACCTAATCACTGCCAGATGTTTAGAAGCAACACCAAGAACATCGCAAAACGCTGGCAAAAAATAAACAAATAAACGAGGGAGAAACGCAAGTCTTCTTCTCGGAGCACCAGCGAGGGAGAAGATAAAAGTTGGGTGCCGAGAGAAACCGTGCTGGGGAGAGCACACATGCCGGGACACACTCACACACTCGCACAGGGACAGCCCGCTCCCGGACCGGGACTGACCGACGCACGCCGAGCGGCGGCGGCGGCGCAGACCCTGCAGACCGGGGTCGCGGTGAGACCCCCGCTCTGCCTCTCCCGGCACCGGCTGCCCATGCCCTGCCCGCAGCCGGCGCGCCCTGCCCGCCACCTGCCCGTTCGGTGTCCTGCCAGCGCCCTGCTGGGTACGGCTCAGCCCGCGGGCACCCTCCCCACAGACCGCCCTGCCCGCAACGTCCCCTTGCTGAAGGCTGCCCACACGCCCGCACCCTGCCCGCACACAGTCCCCGCACGCTGCCGATGCCGCCCTGCCCTGCCCTGCCCGCTCCCGCCGTGCCCGGTGCCCGCGGCACACGTGTGCGGGCGGCGGAGCGGGCGCCCCGCTCCCGTCCGTACCTTTCATCTTGGCGCCGGGGCGGGTCTCATAGGACGGA
>VZRV01004310.1:0-81963 GCA_013398115.1 Falcunculus frontatus | reverse complement strand
GGCCCCGCCTCCCTCCCTCCGCCCCGGGGAAGGGGCCGCGGCCGGGGCCGGGCGGCGGAGGCGGGCTCGGGGTCCCGCCGGCGGATGGGGCTGGGGGCGTCGCACCCCGTCCCGCCGCTTCCCGCGGGACTGCGGGGTTCCCGGGTTGCGGGGCCGTGGGCAGCAGCGGCTGTCCGTGGGGAGCAGCCCGCGACGGGACATACAGGGCACCCCTCAGTGACCGGGGGAGCTCAAGTGGGACTTGGTGTTCCCGGCAGGAGAACGGTTCCGTCCCTGCACTCCCCACGCCCGTGCAGGCGTCCGAGGGTTTTCTCGTGAGTGTGACCTCTCCAGGCTCCCCACGCCAGCGTGCCTCACACGCGACACGCCGACCGAGGGATCCTGGAGCGGGGGTGCATAGCTGCCTTCTGGGAGGAGGCTGCAGGATGTGCGAAATTCACCCTAGTGCTGAACGAAGGGCCACGAGTAGGTCCTGTTGGATTCAATGGGACTGCATGCACCACAGTCACTGGAGAGTGTGTGTAAATATTTGTGGGATTGGGGATATACAGACCAGTCATCTTTTATTTTTCTAGTTCTGGATGTTGCCAGGAATAAGGGATCATTTCCAGGCTCCTGCTTTCATGAAAGGCACGGTTTGATTTTCTGCAAAGCTACCAGGTTTTAGGCAATTGAAGACGGTGATAAATGTTTATAATCCAGCTTTGAGTCTTAACATCGGTGCTGATGAGGCAGGGTGGGTGCAATGTGCACTGGTTCGTTCTGGAGATGAACAAAGTTGTGGAGGCACCAGAGAGTCCTTCCTGATGCAGTGAGAAGATGCACGCAGTTTTGCCTTTGCAGTTAGAGGTATCACAGCCTGTTGAATGTAAGGATGCCCAAAGAAAGGATTATACTACATGGTCTTTTCAGAGGGTCTGTAGCTGCACTAAGGACCATAGTGTACCAGAAAGGTCATGGCTCAGGGTCACAGCGTTTATTTAACACCTGGTCAAAAAGCATTGGAAACCTATCAAGTATAATCTCATATCAGCAAGGAATGGAGGATTAAATCCACTGAAAGTAGTCATTCTAGAGCAAAAATGAAAGAACAGATTCAGAAATCTGAGTTCCTTCAGTTGGTCTTATTACTTGAGTTGATATCAGCCTGAGCATGTTCTGCTATTTGGAGGCAGTACCTTTAGTTTGGGATTGATGAAAATACTGGAATACCAGCTGCAGTAGCCATTTGTTGCTTTAAAGCAGGGCTCAGATATCAAAGAGACTTGACTTAGCTTTTAGTTTACACTCTAGCAGTTGACTGGAATATCATGAGTAAAACACTTAAATCTGAATACAGTCATCAGGCAATTACGGATGCCCTGTAGTGTTGTGTTGGATTAGGACCACAGTGTTTATGAGACAGACTCATCCTTAGTTATTGGTGTGAGTCTCCTAAATTAATTTACAATTTTTCTTTTGAAGAATCAATAAAATTCAGTTTTCAAAACTAAAAGCTATCGAGACTCTGATCCAAAGCCCATGAGTATGTTTCCAAAAAGAAATCTTTCCATCACTTTTCATGGACGGAATGAAAGCAAAAATGAAGCCCCATTTCTCCATAGGAGGGTACTTCTGTTTAAAAACACGATGCAGAAGGAATGCTGTAAAAAAAGATGAAGAAAGAAGAATATCATTGTAAATCTGTGTCATCAGGGGATGTGCAAGGAGCAGGACTGTGCAGGAATTTAGAAAATTACTCAAAAGCAGTAAATGAAAACACTTTTCTAGTTTTTCATATAGTAACCTTACTGAACTGAAGAGTAGCAACAAAAATTGCAGAGACTGATGAGTGAATTGCTGTATCTGAGGAAAATATGTTCCTTACTAATTGAAAGAAAAATTGTTAGTATTTTGAATTCATATAGAGCTTATGATTGATTAAGTAGGCCTGGAATCTACCTTCATTCTTGTGACTTGAAAATATTTATTAATTTGTGAGCACAGTGGGACACTTCATATTTCTAGAGTAAGCTTCTATATTGGCTTTTAATCGGGTAAGTTATATTCCACACTGGATTTCTTATACATATGTTAGGAATGTATAAGAAAGTATATGTAAAAATATGTTAATTTAAATGGCTGATGAGCGTCTGCTAATACTGCTATAAAAATCTGGTGTTAGTAATGAAATGCAGGAAACTCATGATCTGTTTCATATGTCAAATCTTCCCTCTAAACCCAAGTATTTTATGTTTTAGTTTCTGAAGTGAGCATTCGTTTCTCCTTCCCACTGATCCATGTCTGTCCGCCAGAGGAAGGTGTAGGTGTTAGACACCATCACCACCCTTAGCAATCCTAGGATTAATGAGGGGGAAGACAGATTGTTGATGGTTCATGCAGATGGGGTAATTGATCAAGCACACTTAACGAATATCACTGGATAATTGATATTATGGAGTATATACATTATTGTATATGTTTAGCTGAATACATACATAATTAGGGTGCAGTGCATTACATAATACAGGGTTGTATTGTGCCGGGAAACCTAATACTGTGTTGCCCAGTCACAGGCCTTCACAAACTTTAACTTTTTGTACACTCTTTCATATTTTTCAAGTTTCATTTAAAGCTGTGGTGAAATTTGCCAAACACAGTTACATGGCCTTTCCGGTGAAAACCACTGATCTTCTCACAAAAAGTTTCAAGTATATTTTCATATTATTTTATTTTTAGGAAACTTTAGACCTCATTCTAGGGAAACTAATTTCACAGAAATGCTTCATTTTAGGGGCTTCTTTGTTACCCTAGTCCAGGACATAAATTATGAGGCCTGTTTTTTCATCCAGCAATAATAATAGAACAGAAGCTTACTACCACAACAGGCTGTCTGCCACAAAGTGATCCCATGTTGCAGCCAGATTCAGACTCAGAAAAGGACTAAAGGATCTAAACGAACCATCCTTCTTTGGAAATGTTTACATATTGCCTTAATATGGCTTGTTTATATGGAACTATTACAATTTATTCATCAAATGCTGAAATAAGGTACCTCAGCGAGTGCTTTGCAGTTGCTGTGGCACAGTGTGACTTTAAGCACTTACCAACCACGTGTGTTGTTTATTTTTTCCTTGCTACCATCTCCTCTTGAATATCAAGGATGTTTGTTTATAATGGGTCTCACTCACTTTTACTCTGCAAAATGTGTTCAAATTCAGCAGTAATCCAAGACAGAAAGATCTCACTGTTTAATCTCCCTGTATGCACTTTAGAATAAATTGTGCAGGCTGTGCTAAAGTGATCTAAACCAAAGGTAATGTGCTCAGTTGATGTTAATTTTGATTCCACTTCACAACGGACCATTACCCTCACCTGGCTCATTCCCAGGGCCTAACCTTCAAAATTTGAGCTCTTTGGCAAGTCTTGGAGGTACTAGAAGCCTTGGTCCTTGCACACGGAGGGATGTGTGGCATTCTCTTTTGATCAGCAGCCTTCTAATAGCCTGAACCCACGTGGAATACAAAGGGCAGAAATTAAATTTTAAAATGTCTAAAAAGAATTGCATGTATCATGGAGGAGAACTGCATGTGACACGGGAACCATATGTGGAAGATCATTTGTCTGAAGTAAGTACCATTTGGGTTCAATACAAAATGTGCATTTGAAAAGTAAGAGTTGAGTATTATAACATATTTCAATGATAAATCTTTTTCTGCGCAACAATTTCATATTGTTGTTAATGACCATTTTGGAGCTGTGCCCAGAGTGAAGACATTATCCTTGGATCTGGGTAATGAGTTTGTAAATGATCCTGAACAAATGGTGAAGTTATTTGCTAATAATTTTGTTAAATCTGCAGATGAGCCTTTTCCTAATCTGGGTAATTACCATCGTAATTTGAAAATATTTAGTTATCTAGACTTGTCCCTGGCAAGTGAGGTTGGTTTTTGTTTTTCCTTTCCTATTTTTTGATTAACTGTGAGACCGAGGGAGATTCTGAAAGCAGCAAAACACCTGGTTGTCTTTTCAGGATGCCAGAATTACTCAGAGATACAGACTTGTTCTAGCAATGGTTTGGATGTTGATCATGCAAAGACTCACGTGCCAATTCTCGTCTTTCAATTGCTGTGACTTTTTTAGAAACTGACTTTTTTGGAAGGAAAAAAGGGAGACAACTCTAGAATAGGCTGGACAGTCACACTGCACTAAATTTAAATAAAAGCAAAATGCTGGAATACAAGTAAAAGTACAGCTATTACGATTATCTGCAGATGAGATTGGGGGACCACTGTTTATATTTTTGATATTTCATAAAACACATAATCGTGGTGTTTTTTCATATTTTGAATGAAGAGAGATTGTTTGCAGTTCAGAAAGTTTGTGAAATTTTATTCTGGCAGTTTACAGACCAATTTCCTTGCACAGCTTTTTTGTCAAAATTGCCTCAAACAATTGTAGCTGTTATATCTGCTGAATATCCAAACCAATAAAATATTTGACATTTTCTCTCCAAAATTTCCATAATGAAAAGTAATTCCATTACTGCTAGAGTGCTTAAATGTTGAAGACAGTAAAACCAAGACCAAATAATTAGTGCCAATTTTATTAGGATCTCTGCAGAAGCAGATTTTTATACATTACTTACGACGTTTTGTTTCTTCATAGTATATGTTTCTTTCAACACACAGAAAAATAATTCTGATTGCCTCAGGAGTAGGTTCTTATTGCCTGAGGTCTAACCGGGTCAGCTCTTCAGCTGGAGTATATCAAAATGATACTGGCCAGAGTTTGATTTATGTTGACAGAAAGCAGCAAAGATCTCTCCATGTTTTGAGACTGTCCAAATGCCAATGACGTTCAGCTTACGGCTATCTTCAGTGCGAGCAAGCCAGCAGGAACCCAGAATTGGGCTGTGTCAGCCCAGAGAAGCATCATTCTGCTGTCATTACGTGCCACACATCTGGGATTCAGCTGGGTGTGTTCTGCATGCTCCAATCTGGCTGTGCAACTTCTCCCAGAGGTAAAGGGGTGCACAGAGCTGTCTCTGTAAGGGCATCTGGCACTAGAGGGAGTGGAAGCCGGTGTAAACTACTTACAGAGACCAAAAGAGCTTGGTTCAGCTGTGTCCACTCTCCAAATTTGCTGGTTATGTCAGTAGAGGCTCACATGGTAACTCCAAATGCATGATACAATCATAGAATCATAGAATGGCCTGGGTTGGAAGGAACTTCCTAGATCATCTACTTCCACCCCCTTGTTGTGGACAAGGACGTCTTCCACTAGACCAGGTTGCTCAGAACTCTATCCAACATGGCCTTAAACACTTCCAGGGATGGGACATCCACAATTTCTCTGGGAAATCTGTTCCAGTGCCTCACCACCCTCACAGCAAAGAATTATTTTCTAATGTCTAATCTAAAGCTATTGTCTTTCAGTCTGAACCCATTCCTCCTTGTCCTGTCACTGTGTGCTTCTGCAAAAAGCCCTCTCCATCTTTCTTGTAGGGTCTCTTCAGGTACTGGAATATCATATATGGTCTTCCTGACCTCTTGCCTGGCAGTGCAGACCTCAGAGTCAAACAGAGACTGAGTGTGGCTTGTATATTGCTTGGTCACAGGAGAGGAGGACAGCAAGAAAAGCACATAAAAATACAGTGAGTCCTCCCTATATTAAGTTAACATTATTGCAATGTATTTTGGCTCCTCAGTCTGTGAGTTCCACCCATTAGGACTCCCTGACGCTTCAACAAGTGGGTGTAAGTGGGTCCAGGGGAATATTAAATTACAACTCTTCAGCTCTGACTTTGGCCCAAAAAGTACAGAAAAAACCCCTTTGAAAATCAGGGAACATCATGACTGCAATTGTAAAGTATTTTGCTCACTATGTAGAACACATCTGTAAATTATGTAAATTAATGTTTATGGAGAATGTTGAACCTTTGAAGTTTTGTTTGTTGGGACATACTGACAATAAAAGATGGCCACTCTGATTAGTATTTTTAGTAGCATTTACCAGGTTTACATTGATCTTTCTTTTTACAGTAAATGGACTTCAAAAGGAACAAACGTACCAAAAGATAGGTAGTGATAAATAGTTCCTCATATATTGCTTCTGAGACCATATTATCAACAGTTGCTTCTGATGCAGTGCTTCTGTCTTCTTTCAGGTAGATTACAGAGCATGAGATACTCACTGGAAATATTAATGAAGATTTTTAAGAGATACCATGATTTTTTCATTTTGTCAGACATGCACAAATAGTTGTGGTCAAAGAACATTACTGAGGTGGTGAAACTGAGCAGTCGCAAGATAGGAAATGCCAGGAGAAAGATTTCCCATGGGACCTCAATTTACCTGCCTATGTTTGGAATTATTGACAAGACATATATTCCTACTGACAAAAGGTATCAATATGGATACTAGTTTATAATGGTTTATTAATTTTTTTTCTCCAGTTATTCCATTTGTTTGGGACAGAGAAGGGACTGAACTCATTCAGGGAGCACCCATTCAATATTTTATCATTTCTTCATTGTTCCTATAGGTCCCATTCACTGCAACGTCCATGCTCTTCTCTGAAGATAAAATTATTGATTTCCTCTATGCCTGTCATCAGGGTAGCATTTAACAAATCTTAATTAAACTTTGCAAGCAATAAGGAGTATTATTACCTCCATTTTATAGGACTGAGCCACAGTAAGATTAAAAATATTCTCTCTTAAGAAGTGAATCACTTGAAGTGCAATGATTTCTCGAGGCACCCAATGTTATAGTCAATGTTTACACTACACACCTGAGGGCACCTTCCAGTTTCTACTTTACAAGCCTGGCTAAAAGTCCTATTGACAGCCCCACAAGGCTCAGCTACACACAATGCTGCCTCTGACTTTTCTCTCCCTGCTTTCTATGCATGTGAAACCTGCAAAGAGCAACCCTGGCAGGCTCTGAGTGAAGCCCCACACGTGGATGATTGAGACATGAGGCCATGAGGAGTGCTGCTGATTGCAGACCAGCAATCCAGCTACAGGCATGCTCACTGTTTACAAGCTGGAAGGCTACATCCCACTGACTTCCGTGTCTGGGGGCAGTGCTCAGCCCTTCTGCAAATGAAGCCCTACGGTTCCTATCAGGATTGTTGAGAAAAACATGGGTAGTGACAGACCACGATGAGCTGGATGTTGGTGAGTTGCTGGGATGGGCCAAGGCCAGCTGGTGGCAGCTCAGCCCCCACCCAGCTGCTCACTCAGATGTTCTTTTAATGTTCTTTGACCACTTTCCCCCAGAGAGATGGGGGAGAGAGTTGGAAAGCCAAAAGTGAGGAAAAACTCGTGGGTCAAGATGAAGGCAGTTTAATAAGTGAATGGGGAAAAAAAAGATCCCAGCTGATGCAAAGGCAATCACTCATCACCTCCCACCAGCAGACCGATGCCCAGCCAGTCTTTGAGCAGCAGCTAAGCACAAAAAGTCTCTGTTTTATTGATGAGCATGATGTATATGGTGTGAAATATCCCTGGGCAGTTTGGGTCAGCTGCCCCCTCCCAGCCTCTTGCGTATTCCCAGCCTACTCATGGGGCAGCAGAGCTCGAAACAGAGAAGGCCTTGGTGCTGTGCAAGCACTGCTCAGCAACAGCAATAACATGGATGTGTTACCAGAACTGTTTTGGTCACGAATCTAAACCACAGCACCATGCAGGCTACTTGAAGAAAATCACTTCCACCCCAAACAGACCCAACGTAGTTGCTCCCATCACAAAGGCAATGTCTGGCAGAGTCAGAGTCTTGTTCTCTGGCTTCAGCTTTGAAAATCAGAAATTTCTTTTTCCTCTGCTCTTCTCTGACCTTTAGAATAAGTGAGGCAGAACTCTTAAAAGACTTCAAGTTTTCTTCACTGTGCAAATGTGTGGTTGACATCTTGCTTCTATGTTGTGTAGACTTCCATCGGAAAAGAGAAAATGTTATTCCAGGCACAAGGATCACCTACCCACCAGATTTCAGGATTGTGATGCCAGGCCTGGGAAATGAGAGTTTTTAAAGGAAAACATCTGCAGGCTTTTGACATAGACAACAATACATACATTTTCCCCTAGGTTCTTTCTTGGAAATGACTGAAAATTTAAAAAAAAATTATCAAAAGAAGTCCAAACGAAATCAGCCAGAGGCATCCAGCCAGCAGGAGAAATTACAGCTAGAATGACTGAATTTTGGCAAGGCTATAAGGGCCTTATAATGGAAAGTTTTGGGTAACTTTAAGGAAGGGCCAAAACCAGTTCAGGAATGAAGAAAGAATGACCATGGTGGTCAGTGATCTTAATCTTCCAACTATCATGCAACCCTGTAAAGGGAAGACATAACTCAAAATGCGTTTGGAGATGTCTGTGGAGAAGACACAGGGGAACAGCTGATTTTGATCTTTCTTCTGTCACCCCAGGCTGTCAGATCTTTTGAAAGCTCTACGAAGCTTTCTCCCACAATAGAGAAGACAATTTTCTCTACTCGAGATATTTGTGAGGAATGAAATACATGCATCCATACCTCTCTCAGATCCACATAAAATTACCTGTAAGCCCAGCTGAGCAATGAGTTACAGCCTTCAGCTTCCAGCCTCAGCATCAGCCACTCAGACCTCCCCAGGCAGAGTATAGACCATCCTTTTCTCTACTTGAAAGATGACTGCTCAGCATGCAGCTGGCTTCCAGAGTCTTGTGTAAAGAGTATTCTAAGCATTTTAGTTTAAATTCAGGAAATAAGTGATGTTATTAGCCCGTTTCAGTGCAAGTGCTAGAGCAGCATACTGAGATTGAAAAAACCTCCCTCCTGCTCTAGCAGAAGCACATCTGCTGTGGCTGACAGAGCTCAGTGAGGTTGCCAGCTCTGCCTCCCAAAAAGGGAACAGCACAGAGACCAGGAGCAAAGCTCCACGTTATTCACCAGCTTTCTTGTTCCTGCAGGGACAGTTGGGATGGAGAGGAAAGAATTCTGTCACACATTTATAAAAAACCCCTTTGAAGTGCAGAATTTTCCTGCTGTCATTTGTAATGCTGTTTTCTTCACGGAAAAAGATGAGGCAGGCCTGTTGACAGAACAATTTTTGGTCAAAATCTGTCAAAATCAGCATGAACTGCAGTGATGCCTGAAGTGGCTTCCTGGAAACAGAGACTAGACTGGAGAAAGGGAATAAAGGTGATATTTATTTGAAAGGCCTTCAAAGGTACACTCTGGGAGACCAGAGGCTACTGTCAAAATGGACCCCAAAATGGATGACAAGTCATGAGTTCTTCACACTTTTATAGGTTTGGACCATTTGCATAGCAGCATAAATTTGCCAGTTAAAACTTTAGCTACTGATTTAAGTTCTCTAAGCTCGACCCCTGTTCTCCAAGATGTTGGTTTACACATTTCTGGGCCTGGGATGGCCTAGGTGTCCTTGGAGAGCAAACTTAGAGACTTTGTTATGTCTATCTTAGCATGAGAGAGTAGCTAGCAGGCTATAAAACACTTCAGATTTTTACAGAATATACAAGCTAAAACTCAAGGCATCAGCAGAAGAAGTATATACATACACCTGTTTGTTCAAACTTTTCCCTTATGACCTGGAGATCTCTGGGATTTCTTGGGCAATGGAGAACTTTCTTGGGCAAGGGCAGGGAGAACTGTGAAGCATTGAGCAGCAGTAGACACTGTGTTCGGTTCATGTGCCACAGGCAATACAAGCAAAAACCGTTTTTGTGGGGAAGGAAAACGAAACAAGGCACCAGAGGCACCACCTGACCATTGTTCCTAGGGGATGTTTATAGGTTTAAGCATGGAAGGGTTTGCTTCTTCTGTTACCATATATTTCTCTGAGTTTAGGAGGGTTACTGGTTTTGCTTTGTATTAGATTTCAGAAAATATACTTCAAAATTGGTAACAGGCAGCCGGTCTGTTCATAACGTTCCTTTTTTTTTTCCCCTTGAGACACTTGCCTGTGTAATGAAGTTTCATTTTTTTATTTATTAAATGAACACAGTCAAGGTTCTTGCAAAGAAATTAATATCTAAATATATGCAGACGTATCAGAGAACAAAACCCACTTGGATAGCAAAATTATAACATAGAGTCATTTATGTTGGAGGGAGTCACAGGAGGTCTCTGGTCCAGCCTTCTGTTCCAAGTAGGGTCAGCTGTGAGACCAGACCAGGTTGCTCATGGTTTTCCCATTTGGGTCTTGAAAGCTCCAAAGACAGAGACTGCACAACCTCTCTGGGCAACCTGCACCCCTGCCTGGATGTGACTCAGGCTGAAAAAGTTTCTCCTTATACCTTGTCTGCACTGCCCTTGTTTCAACTCATGCTTTTTGTCTCTCCTCCTCCCAAGGTGGAGCGCTGTGTATAGCCCAGCTCCATCTTCTCCCTAACCTCCCAGCAGGAAGCTGCTGTCCCCTGCTGGGGTGCGCCTCTGGCTCATGTTCAGCTCGCTGTCCTCCACAGCCCCCACAGCCCTTCCTGTGGAGCTGCTCCCCGTGCTCCCACTCCCCAGCCTGTCCCATTCCAGTAAGTTGGTCCATCCCAGGAGCAGAAAATTGTACTTGGTTTTCAATTTCAAAACATTTCTGTTGGCGCAGTCCTCCAGCCTTCCTAGATCCCAGGACTGCTTCCAAGCACAGTGAATACAGTCCCCAGTTTGGTTTCATCTGCGGACTTAATGAAAGTGCACCCCATCCCCTCCTTCAGGTCAGGAATAAAGGTACGAGATAGGACAGATCTTGCTTGTGACTAGTCCCCAGACAATGTGGCAGGAATCATTAGCCACTATGCTTTGAACATTTTCAAACCCTTGGACAAACCCTATCTAGTTCCATGGGCATAGATCAAAGTTTCCCAAGGAACGTCTGACTCAATTCTTTCTCCTGGATATTAGTTTCCCTCTCCCTGACCATTACTTCTAGGCATAAAGGTCTGCAACTCCTCGTTGGTGAAGACCAGGGCAAAGAAGCCATTGCTCAGCCTTGCAGCTGCTGGCGCTGCTACATTCAGCAGTGGGTTCAGCTTGGAGAGTATGAGCTGCTCCTGGCAGTGGTCTCCTCCCCCTTGACCTTTCCAGACAAGTCTTAAGAAGAACCTGCTGGAGATATGCCCAGGTTAATGTACATTAGGTGTGGGGTGTTTGTGGCAAACAAGGATACTCTGAGGCAGTTTGCCTTGGCCCAGCTCATAGGAGCAGTAGTGTATGTTGTACAAAAGGCAGGACATCTGCCGTGGAGCCACTTTCTGTCCGGCCCTGCAAGCCTCCATCAACCCAGCCAAACAGCCTAACTTTATGTTATTGTCTTTTATTTTACGTATCGATAATATTTGTGTTTGCAATTAGAGAAAGCTGGAACTTGTAAGCCATTTTCCTGTTCTGTTGGCCCAGATGCTACTTCTTTCACAGAACTAAAATGCAGAGTGCAAAATTTTGCTGGTGGTTGATGTGGCCCCTCAGTCTCACAGGAAAAGGGAGGGAAAAGTTTTGAGTCATTCAGCAATAACCACAGGGAAATATCGTCCCATCCACATTCATTTCCAGGGAGGAATTTGAGGTTTGGATGATACAGAAAAGGAATTACTGTGGGGAAAGGACTTCCCAGGCTTTGCTGGTAGAAGGACCTTCCAAAGTGCAGAGGATTTTTATAGTCTCTGTAATTCTTCTAACTCTGTGTTTCTCATTTTATGAGTGTGAGCTGTCTCCATTTCCCTGCCCTTTCCCGTTGGGCTCATTCGTCTTTGTGTAACCCTGATTCAGCAGCAGCTCAGTGCCTCGCGGGATGAGGGTGAGAACTGGCTGTGTTTGCTGGCCACAGGAACAAGCATTACCTTGCCTGAGAGGGACTGAGCTGCTGCCAGCAAACAGACTCAGCTAGCACAGCCTTGGCCGTAACTGTAGCCACCTCTCATTTCCCCCTCCTGCAGGGAATGAGCTCCTTGTGACTAAGAGTGTTTTCTGGTAACTCTACATGACCTTTTTGCAGCCTTGGGGTGAAGAAAAGGGATGTGAAAGTGCAGCCTCCAATTTCACAAAAAGCGTTCAACATGGAATCATAGAATCACAGAATGATCTGGGTTGGAAGGGACCTTAAAGATCATCCAGTTCCACCCTCCCTGCCATGGGCAGGGACACCTTCCACTAGACCAGGCTGCTCAAAGCCCCATCCAGCCTGGCCTTGAACACTTCCAGGGATGGGATATCCACAGCTTCTCTGTTTCACAGCTGTTTCAGTGCCTCACCAACCTCACAGTAAAGAATTTATTTCTAGTATCTGATATAAACCTACCCTCTGTCAGTTTAAAACCATTTCCCTTTGTTCTGTCACTACATGTGCACGCAAAAAGTCCCTCTCCATCTCTCCTGTAGCCCTGTTTAGGCACTGGAAGGCTGCTACAAGGTCTTTCCAGAGCCTTTTCTTCTCCAGGCTGAACAACCCCAACTCAGCCCATCTTCATAGGAGAGGTGCTCCATCTCAGTGATCTTCATCACCCTCCTCTAGTGCTTCTGATGAATTACTGGAGCTCAGCTGAATCTCAAACATAACTTTTACATAAGTTATTTGGGAAAATATGGAGTCTATAACCCTCATTATGTCTTCTCAAAATGTATTCCAGTCCCAATTCAACTTTGAATCCATGAAATATGAAGATCCTTTGCACTGATAGGAGGTACAATACAGAGTCCTGTGTTACATGGCATGGCCATGATCCAGCTTCTTTCATCCAGTCAGAAGCAGACTGCTCCTGTGAGCCCTCCATTTGCTGCACTTTGGAGCTTCTTTGCTGACTTTGGTAATTGCCCCAGAAAAACAACTGCTGTAAGAGGTGATAATGCAGGAGATGAATTCATCCACTGACATAGCTATGTGGGCATCTGATCACCAGACAAGAAATCTTGAAATGGATTTCTTTTATGGTGGGGTTGATATGAGGAGAATGAAACCTTGGGACATGATCTGCTCTTCTAACTAAGTAGGCTGCAGCACTTTATACTAATGGAAGCCTTTTTTAAGGTGGTGACAGTTCTTGTAATGGATTGCTCTTACCAAAACTTTGAATTTTAAGAGTCTTGTGAAACAAGACTGCAACTAATAACTGCAAAGAATGAATGAGAGAGCTGAAAGTTCATAACCTGTATGTGTCCAGGTGAGCCCTATCGAGTGGATTGTTTTGTGACATTTTAAACCCAGGGAACTGGTGGAATCAGCGTCCCTGAAGGTAGTTAAAAGATGTGTAGATGTGGCTCTTGGGGACATGCTTTAGTGGTGGACTTGGCAGTGCTGGGTAAATGGCTATACTCGATGATCTTGGAGGTCTTTTCCAACCTAAATGATTCTTTAAAAAAGTAAATTCTAAATTATCCACTGAAGTCTCTGTTGCTAGTTTTATGGCAAGTTCATGCTGGTCAGGCAAAACACTGTTACAAATGATATATTCAGGTGTATTCACTCAGTTGTAGACCCTTGTATTACCGAATATCTCAGGTGAAGAGCCTCCTGCACTGCCCGATGCTCTCAGCCTTCTGCATGACCAATTAATTGGTCATGCAGCCAACACTTTTGTTAATGTTTTTTCTTGGCAAGGGTGAGCTGAAATGGTTTGTATATAATTACACGGCTTTACTTGGACTTGTGCTTCCTGATCGTGCTGATGGGCAGCACTTTTGGCTAATAAGAAATCTATATATAATCTTACACTGTACATGGTGATGATATATGAATTGATACTGGAACAATGACTGAATTCCTTCATGGTTTATTAATATCACTCTGAGTTTAAACAGTTTTGATTAAATGCTCACTCAGGCTCATGCTGTTCTATAACATGTGACACTTTTCGGAAAGAGGAATTTTCTTCTATCTTGTTTGTGTAAATATCAGTTGTGATCAAAAGATGGAATTTATGTGTTCAGGAAATTTTGCTGTTGAAAATTTGTTTTTATTCTGAATTAAAGAAAAAATGACATTTGAACCTATTTTTCCTACACTCCATGGTATAAAATGTTTGGTTGGTTTTTTTTTTTTTAATACTATCTACTTAGAAGACTGTAAATTATGGGTTGGAATTTGAAATTTTGGGTTAAAAATTTTTAAATGTTTCCTGTACTTATTGCTTTACTTATTTACTTATTCCCTTTTATGTTTTTACATTTCGATATTACTTTATGTCACTTTTATTGCTTTGAAATCAGTTTATGACTTCAGAGCAACTGTATTTTCTTGTATTATTTTAAATAGTCCTTAAGTTGGGCTTCTGTTTATTACACAATAAAGCATTTTATCTTTTCAGCGTAGCTGTCTCCAATTTCTGTTGTGTTGAAAGAATTTATCAGACTCTTTAGTTCCAAAACAAACAGGAAATACTTGGATGGGAGTGACATACCAGATCTTTGCAAAAAACAGGAGACACTATGATCAAGAAAAGAGGTTTCATTCAGTGATAGAAAGCAGCACACAGTAATGATTTTAAAAGATAGTAAAACCCGGTAAGGGAATAAAATATTTCAGCTGTGATGATAGTTTTTATTGCATTGTGCTATGTTGTCATCTGCTAACTGTAGTATTGTATAACATGCCATAAGTTATAAAATTTATTTTAAAATTAATACAAGTTGAGTAGAAACTTAATTTCAGAATGCTGAAATGAAGTTTCATAATGTATGCTGAAATTTATTTTCTTGAAATACTGGTTTTCTTGAAACATTTGTGCTGAAAGACTTTGGGGGTGGAGTTGATTTATATCAACATATTCTAAAATGTTTCTATTTTGATGAAAAGAGCACTACTGCATTGGCAAATATTTTGATGAAAAAGTCAGCCTGTGTTTTAGGTACTGTTCTAAGACACGATGGCAGTTTATTTAAACATGCATAGGAAGGAAATGAACACATTGCAAGGACGTGTGCAGACATGGATGTAGATATTGCTGCTTGTTTCCTGAGGGATGGACTGAGCTGCCATTAACCTTAATGGGAAAGATGCTTTTCACTTTTCATCTCTTACAGCAGTGGATATTGTCTAGTTCTTTAAAAGCTATTAAATATCTGCTTGAACTTCAACTGATTGTTGAATATGCTCTTTTTAGAGTAGTCTTCCTGCTTTTGCTCTTTCGGATGGTTCTTACTCTAGAGAGCCAAGTGAGGAGGCACCTTTGCAGACATCCTTTGCTTTCAGCTTTCCCATTCAACAGCTTGGAAGACAAGAAGCCGTCGCTGAAAACTTGGCCTTTCTGAAATCAATGGGATATGTGCCAGTGGCTTCAGCAGAGTCAGGATTTCACTTCATGTTGAGAAGATTACCTTTTTTTTTGGTATTTTATTGGCAGAAAGGAAAGCTGTGCAAATCCAATACAGTTAAACAAACATCTGATGGGTTTGGATGTGTAACTCCTATTTTATGCTATTAGAGGCAAATTGTGCTGGAACCTGCCCGTGCTCACTGCAAGCAAGCGGCAGAGCACTCGCTGGTTCATAACAACACACAAAGCTCTTTGAAAGCCAGAATTTCCCATACATCTGTAAGAAATAAGGCTGCAACACTACCAGTGATCTATCAAAGATCAAGGCAAACCTTTGGAGAGGGGAAGGTGATTTTATTTACAAAATAAAGTAAATTTCACTCACACTCTTGTGTCCATACGCTGGTGCTGACAAGCACCAAGAGGGGTATATACCCAAATCAATGCATTCAGCCATCCAGATGTGAGTACCCATATGAGTCTGTCTGGGACTCCTTGGCAGGTAGGACAAGGGATGCCACCTATTAAGTCCTCCCCACGTGTCCTGGCTTCTTCGTAGATTGGTGACAGTGATGTGGGTTTGTATGTGCCTCTTTCAAACCATCTAGAAGTTGAGGCATCAGTTACTCAGCCTGGCCCACCTCCGTGTCTCTCAGTCTGGGTGTCCTGGGAAGCTGCACACAGACCATCTGGGTTCTTCAGTGCTGCCAATCCAGGTGTTGTCAGCAGATACTGCACTCATAAACCTTCCCCTGCTGCTTCTTTGGGTGGTTGCCCACCCTGACTTTTCCACTCCTGCTCCACTCGTAACACTCCTAAGGTTTTTACTGTAGTTCTCTACATGTTGATACAAAATTCAACAGATTTTTTTTTGTTTGCAATTTTTTCAAGGTCTATACAAATTTGAACTACTTATGAACAAATATAGCCCCCCTTTCACTTACTTTACTTTGAAAGTGGCTCTGTTCTGATGCTAAGAATAACTTTCCCTCTCAGGAAAAAGATCCATCTTTTAATGGGTAGTTTGTCAAGATTGCAAAACCTCTCTGAATAATTCCTATGTTTATATATATTTTTTATATTACATCATATTGGGAGGCCTCAACAAGACATATTTTTGTGAGTTTATGCTGAAAAGAATCATCCCTTTGAGCCTAACTGCTTGGCTGTGTGATTAAGAGACATTCATTTGATGAGGCCCCTGGTGCTAAACTCTCTAAGATGAATAAAAGGCATTACTTTCTGTCAAGCTCTAAACATCACATACTTTTAAAAAATATGTTGGATGAAGAAACAAGATAGTAAAGAGGTATCTTAAATCTGTTATCTACTGGTGAGTGCAGCTTTTGCTTTTTATAGACTGTTGCATGTGAAAAACTGTGTGAAGTAGATCAAATTAAAACCAAAACAGATAGCATTCTATTGCAGGAATGAATGAAGGCTTTAAAATGAAATACAAGAACAACCTTCCCTCCCACAGAAACCAGTCCAAATCCAAGATTTTGATTTATTTGATTCTACACATATTTTTGTCATTAAGCTTTGTAGCGTATTCTAAACTTTTGCTGCAGTGTTATGCATGTTAAAACACCGATTCCCACATGGTGAGCTAATGGCAAAGAAAACACTTGTGTCACCAGGAAAAAGAGAAAATCTTTGGCACGGACACAAAAGATTTCAATGCTCTCTCAGACACGTTCCCCTACATGAAGATGACACCACACAGGATTTCTGAACCCTTCTCCTCTGTCTTAGGAAACCTAAGTGAGCTCCTTTCAGTCACAAAGCAGAAAGGAGGACAGATTGTAATGAAACCACATTTAAAAAAAAAAGAGAAAAAGAAAAAAAAGGAAAAGCCAGCTAAGATCTTTAATTTTAGATAGCTAGGCAGAGTTAGCTGCATGGATTTGGAATAAATGAGTCAAAACCACAGATGGTCATGAAAAAGAAGAAGAAAAGCTGTTGATAGTATCAGCAGAGTTGGATTAGCTGAGCATGTGTGTGTGCAAACATCAGGATTCCCAGGACAAGAGCCCATACCCTGGTACAGAGCCTGCTCACAACTGCTGGAGTCCCACCACTGCTGGTGCCTGCCCCTGGCTCCTCTCTGGGAAGGCAAGAGGCTCCTTGGACTTCTTTTGTTTAGAAACAGGAACAACATACTGCGATTTCTAATGAATATACCAAACTGTTCTCATCTTTTGAGAGGCTCAAATGATAATTTGTGGATGCTATATATAAATTAGGAGTTCAATATATCAACATTTAATTAACTACTTTATTTGTTTGGCCATCCTGTGGATTTGCTTACTCAGCTGCACATGTCCTGGGCCTGAAGAGGTGCAAAGATCAAGACAGCTGCCCTGCAGAAGCTCTTATGAATATTCTTCTATCTGGGACCTGCAGTTTCCTTCAGTGATGGGAGAGGAGGGAGGAAGGGATCTGCAGCAGCACAAGTCCTTGGCCATTGCCCATCTCTTATGTGCCCCCAGGAGGGACAGTTCATTGTATAATATATCAGACAGGTCCGACTTCTGGAGGAGAATCCAAGAGAGATGCAATTACCTCCTAATGCAGCTACAGAGATGCCCATCCTCACTTCCAAGCGGAGCTATTTCATCAAAGCTGTCCTACCTCCTTGTGGTAGAAGGGCCAGAGTCATTGTGGTGGCCTATGGCTTTACAGAAAGCAGCATTAAAATAAGCACTCCCAAACTGACAGGCTTGTCCATACAAACTCTGTGTATATTTGTGATGTTTTTCTGTGAAGTCCTTTTGCTGTGTGAGCACAAACTCCATTTACTGGTGAAATTTATGTCTTCACTAAAAGTGTTTGCCAGTGTTATCACTCCTCTTTACTGAGGTACCCCCTAATGGGTTGGGGGAGCAAAAAAGAAATCCGAGGATCACCTTGCCAAGATAGTTCTCACTACAGTCAAATACTAAGGCTAGACTCCATGCAGGACTTTTATTTAGTTAGTTTTATATATTTAGTTTTATTTTCTCCTGTTTTGCCTGCTTGCTTGTTTGCATCTGTGGGAATATGTGTGCGTGTGTGTGTTTTTAAATTTTATTTGCAATCATTTCACAGTCTCCCTTCTGATGTCTTGGAGACCACACATTATGGAAGACTGGGCGTAGACTAATTGTAAGACTTTCCTAGTAGCATGAATTTCAGCTTGAAATCCCTTCTGCTCTTTTCTTTTTCTTCCCACAAGCAATATCAAAATGCCAACAGGCAGGGAGACATTTTTCCTATTTTCATGTTTCATATTTATCTTTCATCATCCAGTGCTCTCACATGCTGGAAGTGTAAACCCATTAGGGTATGGGACAAGCCAGCAAGTTACTCTGAAGTGAATTAAGGGCTGCCTCCTGGTGATAACTGCAGTTCCCTTCTGTTTTCCCTTAATGTGGAGTAGTTTACCTGCAGCCATGTCTGGACAACTGCCTTCTGCTGGGCTGCAAGGTAGGAGCCCACACCAAGCGGAACAGCAAGATCATGGCTTTGAGAATTTTTTTCTGATTTTTTAAGGCTCACCACAGTGGAGGCAAGATTGCTGAAACACAGGCAAAGAAGTAATGAGATACCATGGGAAAGAAGAAAGGAAGAAGCATGCGCTTCATTTAATACATGCATGTTCGTGTTATGCTCCTTCGAAGTGAAGTAAATGATCACGGCACAGAAATAGTGCTTCATGTTTCTTTTAGATGTGGGATACTTGTTAACACTGTTAGATGGACACAAAGCCAGATGGCTTCACTTTGAATTGTTATATGGTGTTCTTTTTCCACTGTGCCTAACAAAAAATCATTTATGGAGCAAAAGCAAAAAAACCCTCCTTATATTACGTAATAGTTAATTCAGCCTCAAAAAGAAGAAAAGAAAAAAATAAGCCATTTGGGATCCCAGGGAAATATTATTGGATTGCTGCTGAAAATTAATTGCTTAAGACAAACATTGGATTAAATGACAACTATTACAATGGCACCTTCGTGGCCAGTACATGTATTCATGGGAAAGTGGTTAATATTCCCCACAAAGCAGCTGAACTTTTCTGAGAGGCAGAAAAATGTACAGTTTTTTCAGAGTCAGATGATGTTTTCTGAAAATTCACACTGCTGTATGTGCCCAGGAGTTCTGTATGTCTGTGAACATCTCCTGCTACCAGAGCTTTCCCAGTGGTCCCCAGCACCCAGAGCACAGCCCAGAGTCCATCAGGAACAACACTGTTGTATGGGAAATAATGAAAATGAAGCAAAGAGGAGCTGTGCATCATGTAATATAATGGTGACAGGGCCAGGAATAAACCTAGACCTCCTGACTCCCTACCTTGTGATCTCCCCACTAGACGTCTTCCTGTTTTCCTTTGAAAATGTTGACAGCTTACTGGAGAGGAAAATCTACAAACATTACACATTCCACTGTCGAAAGAGGGGCTTTGTTATTTGATATAGGAACTCGTTTAATTATTGAGGTAACTTCACAGCATGAGGTCACAAAGGGCAAATTTGTTAGCAGCACTTATGAGTGATCTCTCCTTGAGCAGCACACAAGTCCAGAAGAACTGGCTTGACATGCTGGAGTTTTTTTAGGCAGTCCCATTCAAGAACATTTTAAGAACAAACATCATAACTTCTTTGACTGGAAATAGTGAAACTGGTACTGATCCAGTGAGAAAGCTGACCTGATTTCTCATGAACCACTTGAATCAACACCAAAAACTGTTACAGCTCCTGTTTCTTTGGATTTTAGTTTCAGATAGAAACAGATGTACGCAAATCCAGAGAGACAGTTCTTCCCTGTAGTAGCCAAGAATTTAAACAAAACTTTGTACTCTTCCATCACATTGACTGTACTTCAATAGTTTAGCCTTTCAGACAAATACAAACTTGTTATTAGCAGGACCTTTTAGACATCTGGATAGTTAATTTGAATGCCTTCATCATCACAGAACATTTTTGTTGTTTCTTACAAATATTTCTATTAAATTTGTTCCCAATAAGCCAGTTTTGTCTCTTCATTATAATGGGAATATTAAAGGGGTTAGAACTAAAATATGTCACAGGCTAAAGCTCTTCACTTCATGTATACCAAATGCACAGTAAAAAGAAAAAGTATTCAGCCATGTAAAAATATGATATGAAAACTTAGTTGTTCTTGATCTGCCACCTTTTTGTCATATAACACTTAATGGTACAAGGCACATTGAATTCAGCACTGCGACAGACTGTGAGAACCTGGAAAGCAGTCTTCTTAAAAAACATCAAACATCAGCCTACATCTAACCAGCCAAAGCACTTATCTTTGGGAATTCTGCATCACACTCAAAATTTGGTTTGGGCCTCAGTAAGACTCACTGGTTTAATAGAGCATCCTGCTGGGGTAACTCTGGAATCACTGGAACTTGTAATGAGCTCTGCACCCCTTTTCAAACAGGTTATACAGTGACTGTGATATTACAGTGGCTGTGCTAGAAAAGGAGGCATTCTTTCCATGGTTATATCAAACAAGAGCTACAGTAAGCAGTGCTGATGTAAATGAAAACAGCAACTACAATGATGACATCATAAATATCAGCTTTTAAAGAATTCTTAAAGAAAGGGAGGTATAGATCTGTATCTTCACACTGGTGATGGCAAAACCCCCAACACATAATGTAGCTTCTTGTGTTCGTTCATAGAGTGAAAGACAGAAGTGTGGTCCATCATCTTCCCAATTCTGGCCACAATATTCAATATACGTGTGTGGGTATATAATTCCTGGAGGTGATCCTGCACTTCAGATTCCCCTCATCATCTGCCTCATCCTGGATGTTTGTGGCTCCTCTGCAAGGCTCAGAGGTTTGCAGGGTTGGGGCTTGTCCATGGCCCAGGCACCACAGGCCGTGCAATCTGCTGTGCCCATGTTGCTGCTGTGGTGTCCTCATCCGAGATCATGATGAGCTCTTCAGAGCTTGCTCATATGCCAGGTTGCTGGGTCCTGGCTTGTATGGCCAGAGAAAGAGAGCTGTAACATCTCAGCCAAGAAAACCCTTCTCTACAGGCACTTGTGTTAGTGTCACCACTACAGCTATGGCATTGCATTCAAGAGCAGTGGGGCAGTTGGTGCTCGAGTCTCTGTGTTAACCCAGCCTGCCCTGAAAGGGTCTCAGAAGAGCAGTGGTGGGCCATGCTCAGCCTGATGATTCCAGGCTTTTAGACTAGATTTCATAGCTTCATCTTCCCTTGAATACAGAGGATGCTAGGATTTGGCAGCCTCAGGTTGTAGGTGGTCCGTGGGACCCATGAAGCTCTTGAACTTTGACATCACAGTGGCACCAGTGTCCCTCTTAAGCACTTTATAGCAGCTCTGAATGTGGCCCGCATGTCCTTTCCTAGCAACATGATCTGTAAGGGTAGACCTTTATAATCAACCTTATACATTCCCAAAGAAGCTATGGGGGCTGCACGTGAGCCTAAGAGCCTGAGCTTTAAATGGCTTGTAAACCTTCATGGTCCTCGTGGAAGTTTGTGGGAATGTAATACTGCACCTTCAGAAGCAGGGCTTGTTTTCTGCCTTCACTGATCTGAACTTGTGAAATACTTTGGATCTTCTATATCATATGGCAGGGTCAAGCATTTTAATTTATAGAGGGCCACAGTTGCTACTCCCCTTAAACACCAATGGAATTTTTCAATATCCTTGAAGTAAATCCCTTTTGCAAAACAGTAAATGCTAGTATGACAGTATGTCAAACACAGATTTGTTCCGAGATTATTTACTTACAATTAGACAACTGTGTTGGCTCTCAGAGAGACTAGTCAGCAAAATCAACATTATTTGAAAGAGCAGCGGGATGGCCAGTGTTTTAGAATCCAAGGAATGTGGTTTTCATAAATTCCACAGCCTGGTGAGATGCCACAGAACCAGCTAATTTGTTCTTTAAAGTTTTTTTGGGGGAGGGTATTTTACATGTATCTACATTTTAAAGTGTTTCCAATTTGTGAGGAAAAAATCTCTCCGTTTTAAACCTTGTGAGATGGATATTTTCCCATTAAGAACAAAGTATTTTCCATCCTTTTTTTTTTCCTTTGACATATGTGTATGTATACACCTACACAGCTCTTGGGCAGGGCAGAACAGGGAATCAGCTAGTAGCAGCTGCCGGGAGTGAAATTACTGAACGCGAAAGGACAGTCTGTTTGCAGCTCCAACCTGCTTCATGTCACCATTAGTATTTTTGCATCTTGCAGTTCAGACTCTTCTTTGAAACTGCTGTTTCTTAACAAGAATTCCTTGTAAATCCTTGCTGTGTGGTTTGTTCATTCCTGAGCTGAAAACAAAAGGTAGAGCCTATAGTTACGTGCAGGGAGGCAGTTTTTATTCAGACATTCTTCCTTGTGTGTGTTTTCAATAAAATTTTAATTATCTTCTTTGCTAAACTGGCATGTTTCTCTTTGTGGACACAGTGTAGTTCAGCACATACTTTTAAAGCAGGGCAGGGACAGCAGAGAAGCTGCGAGGCTCACTTGGGAGTTCGAGAATGGGTGTTTGGACATCTTTTACACACACATTGAGGAGCTGGCTTTTGGTTTAGCACAACCCAACAGAGCAAAGGCAAAGCAGACGTTGAGAGCTCTTTTCCAGTGCCACGGAAAACAGCAGACAGCAAATGGAGAGCTACTGGGGCAGAGCATCTGCATGGGAAAATGACGGTGACCTGGGTGCCTCCCTTGCCTGGGTCACTGCTCAGGACACATGGACTCTCTGCTGCTTCTGCTACAGCCTTCAGAGTAGCAGTTTTGGCAGGGCCAACCGTCCCAGGGAACCCTGATGAGACCCTTGTCCCTGCCCTGCTCTGCTCTGCTGTCCCCTTGCTCTCCACGGCAGCGCTGCTTCTCCTGCCTCCTCTTTGAGATCATCCCTGGCCTCTCCTCTTCATGATCACCTTGCAAAGCCCTCAGCACCTCTGCTAATCTACCCATACCACCATTCTTTAATTTTCTTTGTAGAGTCAGGAGTCTATTCATTGTATGAGAGGCTGCAGATATCAGCCATATTCTGGGCATTGCCACTATTTTTCAGCTCAGTTAAAAATAGTCCTTGAAATTCCCCAAGTCTGATTACAATATCCCAGTAAGTTTTACTTGGTCTTTTCAAAATTTGCCTGACACTTAAAATCTAACTTCAAGATAGCTTCAGTATTTCTCATTTACCTCTTAGTGATGAATTCTGTGAGGAACCACATTCTCTCCTTTTCTACATCCATCACAATCAGTGAGGACTTGGCTCCAAATGGAGGAGAGCAGATATATATATCAGCCAGCAATGCTTCGCATCAGGTGTGTCAGGTGAGGAAGTACAAAAGGGAGAGGAAATCAGAATTTTTTCATATATGTTACAAAGCGCTTTTCAAGTTGATCCTAAAGGGTAAAAGGGTCAGTGAAAAAGACAGCAGATTTTCTTACAGATTTACACATTTTTATTCACTTGATAAGCTAGGTACAGTCTTGCTGAAACATTAAAGACATTTTTTGCACTCAGTGTTCGCATAATGATGTGGAAACACATGCCAGAAATAGTCTCAAGGGAGGAAAAAGAAACAGTGAACTAGGAAACCAGGCTCCTGTTAGGGCAGATAATTAGAATATCTGAAGAGTGACAAAATTCCAGTGCCAAAACAGCTTCATTTCGCATCAGGAGGAGGTTTCAGGAAGATGGAATATAACAAAAGCCTAAGAGAATTTCTCCTAGTTTCTGTCAAGCTTTTTGCAAAGAGCTCATGAGCCATGAACTGCTTCACAAGCATACTGCTCCCTCCCTTTCTAGTCTTCCCCATTTACTCAGTTTGTGCCTCCACTACTTTATTATCCATTCTTCAGAATTTGCAAGTAGGCATTGTCTACCACATGCATGTGGTACCACGTGATATTTCAGGTGCACCAGAACCAAACCACACACAGAAGCAGACCCAGACTGGCACCAGAGCTGGCTGTAGATGAGAGGGGTTCAACACTGCTGCCTGAGATCCTCTCACATATATTTCACATGAGGAGATCTGGGGGTAGAAGAGCCATCAGGACTTATTTACCCTTCAGGACAGGAGAAGCCTGCTAGTGCAGATCTGTTCTTTACACTTGGTTGTGTAAGGGAAGGGGGGAAGGAGGCAGCTGGCAGCAAGGAGCAGAAAAGCAGGAAAGAACAGGGGATGTGTTTTGCTCTGCTCCGTCCAGTAGCCCTGCCCTGGCCCATTTGTTGTGCAATTTAAAACTGCCTGTCAGCAACATTATTTATGGCAATGCACAGGCTGAGTCTCAGAATCAGGAAGCCAAATCCAGCTTCCCTGATGTCATTCTCCACCCAGGCTATTAGATTGTTAGCCTTATTTCTTAAAATAATTATTCCTACGTGACTTCTGCAGCCTGTTTGTACAAGAATCTGTGTGTCAACTCTCGAGACCAGTGTGTCATCTTATCTTAAGAACTTTGCCATGCAATTCACCCATTTCAATCAGATTTAGCATAAAGACACAGGGCTCAAAGTTGTTCAGTTCCCAAACATTTGACTGAACCATTTGTCCACATAGGAAAACAAGAGCCAGAGTAGCATCTGTTCCTGATGGGAATGCAGACAGAGCTCAGCCTTTGTTCAGTCTGGAAGTGGCCACCCAACCCATCCCCTTGTGCACATTAGCTGGCCAGCTGGCATGCAGGCATGTCCCAGCCAGCCACAGCTTGTGCTGCCCAGAAGATTTAGGGACACTGAAGCATGCTGGAGGGAGTATCCATATTGCAATGGTGGGAAGCACGTGGGATGTGCGAGGAACGGAAAGCATGGGGCAGAATGGCCTGTTCATGAAGACACAAAGAGGGATTGGGGTGATTCACCAAGAGCCATAGAGGCTATGGGATGTGAATCTGAGGTGAGGCACTTGCAGCCCTTACAGAGCACCTCAGCCATCCATGGCTCCTGGGCTCAGCACAACCTGGCACACATCCAGCTCAAGTGTGAGACAAGTGGCAATACCTCCAGAGCAGAATTGAGCACATTTTGTGACATTTTTTTGTACTTCATGGGCTGGACAACACACTGGAGATGAAACAGATGATGCATAAATTCACAGATCATAGTTTAAGAAGATTTAGGAAACAGGACTTTTGATAAAACAAAGGACACAAAGGAACCTTCAAATTGGAAATAGTAATAGGAAGGGTCCAGAGACATGTTGATAGCAGTGAGGATTGCATTCCTAATAATAAACCAGGGGGCTTTGATTTAATCTATGGAATGACCAGACACAAAAAGAATTCGAGAGGAATTTTCTGCCTGCAGAGCAATGGACAGAGCACGCAGGAAAAACAAGGAAAGAAGAAAAAGGTGTAGTGTGCAAGCACGGACTCAAAACTATTGTGGAATTTATCTAGAGACTCAGAAAGGGTCACACTTAATTAGAAAGGACTCCTAGCTTCCTTCTGTCCCAAAATGTCTCTCATTTGCCATTAACAGCTCAGCAGGCGCTGTATGATACAATTACTCATTAGGTAAAGGAATTTCAAACCTTCGCCCTAAGAGGAGGCTAAACTTGTCACTCAAACTCAATCCTGCATCTTTTGATGAGCCTGAGCAATACTCAAAGAAGGATCACAGAGCTGAGCTTTATTTTTGTTTTGTTGCAAGGGCTCAGGGTTTGAAATGGAGAGTTTGTTCCTGGTCGTGTGTGTTACACTGCAGCTGTCCTGCATGCACCATCCTCCTGCCTGCTCCATGGGCTGAGACAGGCTACTCTTATCTGCCTAAACTCATTTCCCTCATGAAATGCATCAAATACAGCCTCCCCTTTTCTAACAAAATCATTAGCTGTGAGTATGATAACCATATTTTATATTCTGGACAGAAGGGAAGATGTAGACAATGAGGTTACAGGGGTTTGTGGCCATGTCTCCACAAATGATTCATCTTCTGTATCATCATACTGATGTTGCTGTAACTTTTGTGGTTTATGGGTACTACTTTTTATTTTTAAAATTAGACTGAAGGACTTAATTAGAAAAATGGGCAAAGCTTTTAGGTTTGTGTCCTTTTTTTCGACTGTGGCAGATAGGCTAATAAAAGATGTTTCCTCCCTCTACAAATCTAACTTTTCTGATTAAATCTCTACAAACTAAACACTACACTGATTTACAGCACATTCAACATTATCCCTGTGTGCCACTCTTTTCAACAACTAATAAATAAAAATATCAAGTTAATGTACATCCAAGGCATTTAGAATAAAGTCTTCAGATTAAACAGGAACATATGTAGCTCACATATCTTTATTTGAATAAAGTATATGGAAAAACTAACAAAGGTTACTATTTCAACTGATCTGTTTTCCTCAGAAAACTTTGCTGAGTAAGACACTGAAATGTTAAACTTTGTTTCTCTTTCCACTTCTGTTGCTTAAGGAATTTTCTACAGTACTGTGGGGTGTGTGTCGGGAAAAAAATGCTGCTTTAACATTTCTTTGTAAGTCACTTTGATTCTCTTTTGTTATGCCAGAGATTTACTGTTTCTTTTGACATCACAGTGTCTGTTTTTGCAAGCACTGCTTGGGACAGCAGCAAAGCAATCCTGCTCACTTCTGTCCGCACATGCAGAGCAGAAAGCTGGCAGACGCCAAGTAGTTTTGACACTTGCTTGGTGAATAACAAGGAACTAGCAAAATCATGTAAAATTCTCAGGAAGGGATTAAAAAACAAAAAAAGAAGGAGGAAAGTTACCCAGGGAAAACACCACATAGTTTGTGACCAAACCAAAGAGCAGCATCGCAGGTTTCTTTGGGAGGCCACTGCCTGGGATCGGGTGCTCCTACAGGATGTACTCTGCAAGCCAAGTTTTCTCCCCAAGGCTTGTCAGTGGGACTGTTTGCTTTCCTCAGTGGAAATACCACCCAAAGCATCCAACAACAGACTGAACTTACCACCTCTTATTTTTCCAAGGATCCTTTAGTGGGCAGAAGGACTATTTCCCCTAGCAAAGCAGGTTATCTGTCAGCAGGTGAGCCACCATTCCGCAAACACCTGCCCTTTTACAGCAGGGCTACTGTTGTGCAACTCTATGGTTTCAGATGATTCCCACAGAAATTTCCATCAAGAGATTCCCCAGACACTGAACTAATAATGTTCTTTGCTCAATATATTGAAATCCAAGCCTGAGCCTGGAGAACAGGTACTTTCCATCTCTAAAAACTCCTTTTTGTACAACTGGTTAGAGGCCCTAGGATTAAATTCCCTGTGACGTCCCTAAGAGGGTGCTCTAGTTAATGAGACGTACACTGAAAAACTGGAAAAGCAGATCCTAGTTTTTGGAAAAGCAGATCCTAGTTTTTGGAAAAGCAGATCCTAGTTTTTGGAAGCTTTTTTGGAAGCAGCCCAAAAGCTTTCAGAAAACATGTATTACCTCCACAATCTAAATAGATAGAAAGAAAGAAAGCATATTCAGAAAAGTGGTGAAGCGGGTGGCCTTAACCTTGGAGTTATGGAAAAATGTGACAATGGGCACAAATACCTTTATTTCTAGCATGTTAGGCAATATCAATTTTCCTGTCCTGACTAACTGGGAAGAAGCTAAAGTTAAGTGTGAGGTGGGTGTACTAAGCAGTTATTGCTGTGTTAGAGCCAATACTCGAGGCAAAGCAGAGCAGGCCTCATCTCTGCAGATATTCTGGGTTACTTGAAGAAGAAACTAGTGAATACAGTGAATGTCTCTGTTCTTCTCCAGTTTAGGCTTGGTACATCATCAGATACTATGGCATTTACTTAGAATAAACACTTGCCAGTGGGGTAAGTTCCTCTAGTCCTTTCTCAGATTTGTTGTGCTTGGTGTTTTGGTTGTATAGGATTAAATAAAACTAAAATGCAAGATAATGCACCATATACCAAGTGCTTTTGAGGGACAAAAGGCATCTACCTTCTTGTGATGACATTGGCAGTGTGCAGACGTTGACTGCATATTTTGCTATCATCAATACAAAAGCATATAGAGACAGGATGGTGAACAAAACACACTGTTTTGGGAAAGAAACCAAAAGAGCTAGGCAAGTGGGATGTATTTACCTATATAATGGCATTTGGTCAAAACTCCTCACCCCTTGTCAAGACAGAGTGCTCCTTCACTGGTGGGAGCATAGCACAGTCTCTCAGCAGTGGGTAATATCGCTATTGCCATTCAATACCACACTGCCACCTTGACTCTAAGCATTCTGTAAGGCCTAGAAAAGGTAGGAGATCCCATGAGCACTTCTCCTAGTCCCAGGCTTTCCCCAGGGAACTCTTCCTCCCTGGGCAGTCTCGTCTTTGCCATACAGACAGGACCAGCAGAGCTTCCTTTGGCATGGAGGGGTTACCTGCAGCTCTTGGGGTGAATAATCCTGCCAGTGAAACTGCAAGATGAGTTATAGAGAACATTTGTGAAAAACTTTTGATTGGAGAGGCTATGGGGATATCTTGAAAAATCTGCAGTGAAAAATGCAGCCACGTAACTGGGTTCCTAATATAAATGCCGCCAGCTGCATATGCAAATAGGGTTTTCATATAATCACAAAATGGGAGATGTCTGGCAATAAATCTCTTTCATTTTACCATCAGTTTCTTGGCTACTTGGAACACAATGAATAAGAAATGGAAGAGCAAGACCTTAGAGGACCCAGTTAAAAAGTAAGAAATAAAAAAATTATGTGCTAAGGATATAGTCTTGATATTTCTGGCAAATATCCACACTTAAGTGGACTTTTCACATGATATGGATAAATGCTGTGAGTTGTTGACACAGTTCATTTTTTTCTGTTTTATCCACATAGAAAAATCCCTTTTCTATTTCTGCAGTAAGTCCAAACACCAAGGATAGCCAATGCTATTTAACCACAAGCAAACATTACAAACATCGAGTGAAGTATACCAGTTTGTTTGTTTGGGGCTTTTTTGTGCAAAGAGCAACTGCCTTAAGTGCACATAACAGAGTGAATACAACTGCTTGGCTGCTCCCACTTGGAAGACTTTTGCTATACATTTCTCTTTCATATTGACTAGTGTTGAAACAAGATCATAAGGCTTTATTCTCTAAACTGCTGCCTGCTCTGACAACAGGTGTAGGTCAAGATATATGAGGGATAAGAGAGCACTTTCCATGGCTATTTCAGTCCATGATAATGTTTGCTGGATTGCCAGAAGAGGATGCTTCTGATGAGGTTATATATGTGAAGATTCTTCTGGCTACAACTCACACTGGTTCCTCACAGCAGAAGTGAAAGCATTTCATTGAAGAAGCTTCTGTTGAAATGTATCTCTACTCATTTCTCTGAACAAAAAAAGAAATACCATGTATTAGCTCTGAAGCTAGAATAGGAAGGAAGCTCTTCCTTGAGTTGAAAGGAATGGAAACAGAACTTCCCCATATAAAATTACAACAAGGAGTGAATAAAGACAGTAGCTATCAGCAAAATTAAGTACATATCTTTCATTTCCAAACCCATTTCCATTCTTCAAGAAAACTGGAAGTGGGTTTTGGACACAATCTGACAATTAAAACAACCACTATTTTCTAATGCTGCTGTGTCACAGAACAGGACTTTTTATTATCATTTCTTTGGAAGCTGTTGCAGTCTGAATTACAAGGGAGTGTGTGCACTTCTCAAGTGACTAAAGGTCCTAAATCTGTTTGCATATGTGAGAACTGAAGCCTGACTTAGACACCACAATCCTTGTCATGTGTAGCAATAACAGAGATTAGCTGTGATTTCAGTAGTGTAAGCCCTTTGTTAGCACAATGACCTGTAAGAAAAGTAGGGAGCCCCTGCTACTTACTTACATGATAGCATCTTACTAATTCACCATGCCCTTTCACATGCAGCTCTTTTAACATACACATTTCAGGCAGATGGGGAATTGTAGTCTATTTTTTTTTCTCATTAATGCCCCCATAAATTATGGGATACATTTGATTTCCTCAATGTCTCAAGTCATCGCTATTTACACCTGCAAGGAACCATTGCAATAGAAGATTATACCACTAATGGGAAAGTGTAGGTGCCATGAGACGGCAACAAAGGACTGTGGCAACTCTATTAAATGATTTTATTGAAACTGTGAGAGCTGAGTGCCCTATAGCTCCCCAGTATTATGACAGTTGCTGAGAAAATAGGGATCATTTGTCCATTTGATGCTTCCACATTCCTAACAGGAAGAAATGTTTCAGTGATATTGTTAATGTTTTGGAGATATGCAAGCTGAAATACAGGGTTTTCTCTTAGACCCTTGTACTCTGGGTGGCTCACACAGCTCTTATCTAAACCCTAGATACTTGTGACCTTGGGGATGCTTGTCCTGCTTGCTTATCTATATGGTTCCAGCAGGATGTAGATAGCAGGTTTCAGTTGCAGTTTGTTGCCTTGGCTGGTGGCTAAAAGCAATGTCTGAAATTAGTGTCAGGCCTTTTTTCTTAGATAAAGATTTTGTTGCATTTTTGTTTGTTGGACTAAAGATTCAGAGATGGTAAAATTTTCCTAGGAGAGCTCAGAGGTAGAAACTTCTGCTAGGGAAGAGCTTTCATGAATAAATGCCCAGGTTTTCCAGTACTGCTGATGATCACCTAGAGAAATGATGTGCAGAAATATCGAAACTTTGACTCTCTTGGATCCACAGACAAACACTTATCCATTAGAGCTGGAGAGGAATCCACCACAAAAAAAGAAAATTATATGCAAATGCTTTCAGTGGATGCCTTAAGTGGACTTAGCTTCTTTACACAAGGCACTGTTAGATCAAGTGACTCGTGTTATGGCTGAAGGAAAAGGTGAATAATGGCAAAGTGTGAGCTCCCATCAGTCATGGTTTGGATGAGGCTGATAAATTTGCATTTACTTAATCTGAAAATGTAACACCTGATTTTACTTCTCTTGCAATTTTATATCCTTCTGCCATAAGACTGACAGAAATCAGAAGTGCATCTGTGTTTCCCAATAATCTTAATTGCATCAGATGGCATTTAATGTCTCCACTGGTGCCTAGTTTAAGTACAGTTATGGCCATATTCCATGAGAATGTCAACATCACTTCAAACTCCACCTAACCAATCCATAACAAGGTTTTCTGAAAAACTCTCAAATTCATTGGTCCTTATTTTTTTTAGCCAGGCACAAAACTCCTTCCCAGCCTGAAGAAATAGAGAGTAAATGACCGTTACTGTATTTTCATTTTGGAAGGATCCATCCAATTTAATGTGTTCTGTATAGAAATATGTACCTCCCCCCAATATTCCAGACAAAGCTTAATGGAATAATGATGCCACCTTGGCTATTAATAGAATGAGTTCAGCTGATTAGTCAAGCTTAACCTACTTGTTTTGACAAGGTCTTCAAGTTTACTTCTGTTTAAACAAGCATAAAAACTTCTCACTGATGTTTATTAAGTATAAACCCGTATTTTTCTGTAATGGCAGTGAAAAGAAATAAATAGTTCAGAGGTGCAAAATAAACATTTTAAAGTATACTTTGCAGAACAGGTGACCCCTGTCTGGTTTGTTTCCTCAGATGTAGTGAAAATATTCAACCTACTTAATAACAGGAGGCGATCCAGCATCAAATTCCTGTGTTGCAACTGAGCAAGAAATACTATTTTAGACACTTACAGGTAAAACGATGGGTATTATTTAGTCTTAAAAATGTAATTTAATGAAAGGAGCTGCATTACTACCAGGAAACTATGAATTGCAACTCTATCTAGTAAACTTAATTAAATTCTAGATAGCAAATTCAATTAAATTGATCTTGAAGAAACTTAAGGTCTACATGTTAGCCCAGGTCAGATGCACAGAAGGCATTTAAGAAATCCAACCCTACTGATTTACCTACTGATTTAAATGTACTGACAAGATGCTTCCTTTTCCATCAGTTTTCCTATGACTCTTTCTCCACTATATCCCCCTCCCTCAGACAGTGACAGCTAAGGAGACAATTAAGGCCTTAATGGAGGAATGTCACTGAGGCAGGAGAGGACAGGAGCCCTTTTATTTGGTAATGCAGAACAGTGGCTGGAAGAACAGTTCCCCTGGAGCTATGGCCCTTAAAAAGCTGCAGATGAGTTCCTGTACAGCTCTTACAGCTGTTCTTCATCTCTCGGTCTCATCACCCAGTTAGTGAGAGATCCATCAAGCCATGCTTCCCCACGTGTGTTTGAGCTTGCACCTATGCATGGATCCTCAGAGCCAGTACCTTGGCTGTGTAGGCTCTGTAGGTTGTGCAGGCATGTCAGGGCTGGGTGGACAGGGGAGATGGCTGGCTGATGCACATCGGTGCCTAACATCAGTCTGGAAACAGAGCACAGCCTGCAGCCAGAAACTGGAAGTGAAGACAGCTCTGATAACTTACATATTGCCCTAGCATCATTGTCTGCAGTGAAATCATTACTCATGAGTCTGAAAGACACACAGCTCCTTAATGATCCAGTTCTCTTTCAGCCACAGCTCTGAACTGTCAGACTGAATCTTGCCTGTCTTGACTCGTAATAACAACCAGCCTGGTGGGGTGGCACCAAGGAGCATGGGGTGGCACTGAGCGGCTTTCAGGTCTGGTGGGAGGAGGGCAGAGGAAGAGATATCTGTGCAATCACCCACAGGCAACTCAGCTCCTGGGAGAAACTTGCTGGAGGCAGTTTCTAACATCTGGATTGAGAAACAGCTGTGATTTGCTGATCTACATAATTGAGATGCCTCCCTGGAACTAACAGTCTGCAGAGGAAACTCGGCATGTGAGCAAGTAAGACAACCAGGAAGGATGTGGTATTGAGATACATGGAAGTCGAGTCTCCCATGTCTTTGTCCATGTGCTAAACACCTTTCTTGGGTACCCTGCTTCTTCACAGGAGCTTTATAACAGGCAGTGTGATTGCTGCAGCCTCCTGGGATCACCATGTGGAGGTCACTAGCTCAGGACCAATCCTGTGTCTCTGGTTATGGTATTTGAGCTGACAGACATGCAACCATCTCTCTGTCAGAGCAGAGTTCTTCCCCAGGAAGCATTTCAGATCCTATGTCCAGTCTCTGTCTTCAAACACCAGACTTGCCCTTTGGACTCTATTCCAGTCCAACAGTGCCAGGATATTATATTTAGGCTAATTTTTTTGTTATTCTGAACTCTTTGTGCTACCCCACACTGTTCTGCTCTCTCCTCGGCTGCCGGCCCCTGTGGCGATGGTCCAGCATTTCTCTCCACACTCCTGTATCAAATGCTCAATTTCCCCTGCTAAGCCTATACTTGAAAAAGCCTGTTCCCCCTGTCCTCTAATCAATATCTATTTCCTATGAAACTCCATGGGAAAGCTTTTTATGTGTATTGCTGATAAATGTCTCTCCCCTCCCAAATGTTACTTTGAGTAGTGAGGGGGAAAGGAGAGACAGAGGAGGCAGGGATAAGGAGAAAAGCAAGAAATGATAATGGAAATATTTTACATTCCTCCAAATGCATGAAACTGTGCCTATCATTTCACAATTAAAAGTGGGATTCAGCTGCCTTTCCCCAGAGTGCTGTGAAATGACAGGCAGCATTTTTGCAGCTTAGAGAATACTATGACATTTCTAAAATATATCATATAGTAAAGGCAGCCTTCACCGGATTTTTTTGCCAAGATAATTTCCTGTGACAGCTAATTTCTTGCTAAAAAGCAAACACATCACTTTTACTTGCCTTGAGTGCATGCCTCTTGCATAGATGAAAACTGGTTTTCAACTGTATGTGCCAAAGTTATAACTTTTCAGGAAAATGCAACAATTAAAAATAATATAATTGAAAACAAATGCAAACAAAGCACAACTCACAAACAAGCAGAGGGAAAAAAAATCCCTGCTTTATGAAAACAGGTTGTTATATCAGCCACAAGTACATTTTCCAGGTTAGTTATCTCTCTCAAACACACGGAGTCCTGCTATCTGACCAGTTACCACATTTTCTGCTCACATGTACAAAATTAGTGCTTATGTTTTCTAACACTTCTCTATCACACCCAGTGTCCAGGAATGTAGTCTCCTCTGCTTGACAGTGCTTGAGGCTGAGCCAGACCTTGGGCTCTCACTTGTGCTCTGCATGAGGTCTTTGTTATTGTGCCTGGCTAACCATCTACCTCCCTAATTTAATATACCCACTTTGAGAAAACAGACCCTAATCTTTATACTCTTTAAAATTTTTGGTCTCATGTGGGAATTTTGAATTGCCGAGTAGAACAAGGTTTTGTCTCAAGTTACCTTTTCCTCATAAAGTCCTGAGCTTTTATATTCCACAGATGGAAGGTGTAGAAGACAAATCTACCCACAAAGACACGAACCCACCATATGCAAATCTCCCTTATTGTGACTATGCATAAAGATAATAATAATGCCAAGTTGAAGAGGTGTGCTATTATAACTTGTACAATACAAGTACAAAGTGAAATATTCCTTATTTCCCAACTAACATTCCTAAATATCTTATTATTTAAATTGGGTTATTTTAATGCAGGCACATAACTGCTTTAAAAACACCTCTCTTAAGACAATGATGCCTTCCATTTATATGCAAAGATGCATCTATTTCTCACTGATTCTATATCACTGCATAAAGAAGAACAAGAAAATCACGGCTCAGTATTTAACAAAAAGCCCAGCATTTAAACTGGGATCACCTCTCTGCCATGAGAGACATAGGCATATTAAACTTCGGTATTTAGGGTAAAAGTGCACAGTTAATTGCTCCCAGCACTCTGCCATGTCTTAGGTCTAAAGCTGAGAGCTTTCATACTGAAACTTGCAGAAGCTCTGGCTTAAAACTGCAGAAAAATATTACTGCTATGAACTAGATCCTTAGGGCTATACCAGATGTGCTTCTGGCCTAAAGCACGAGTCTTTTCTCGTTTAGAACCCATTAAATTATGTGGGCTGATCTCAGTTTCGTTTTGGGAAATGGACAAACTGTGGTGAAACAGCTTTTCTCCAGTGGCTGAATCCTGTAGGGCCCCATAGCTGATCCTAAATTTTTCCCCCATAAGTAACCATAAATACTTTTAACTTCAGTAGACTTTTCATACAGAAAGCTGAGAAGAATATCTCCTGCTGCTATCTATAGCTAATTAAGCTTTCACGCATTAAATTTCTGCGAGGATGCTGTTACAAGTCCTTTCTGAATAGCTCTGCTTGTGGTCATTTAGGTGTATGTATTTACTGCAAGCTGAGCCGCATTCTTTTTGGACCCCCGTTGACTAGGACATAGTCTGTACATTGAGTTGAAGTCTTGTTCATGCAGAGTGAAGTCAATAAAAGTATTTCTAGGGGCTCAGATGGGCTTTGATGGGCCCTAGCCCAGGACAAGAGTTTACAGCGTTAGGAGCCAGGAAAAACTGAGCGAGGTCGTATCTGGTCTGGTCTCTAGTTAACCACAGGATTTGCAAGTTTTATCCAGATATGACAGTATTAAAATAACATTTTTTTTTGCCTTAGGAGATTAGAAAGCATGTGCCACGGATAGGAGAAATGGAGGTCCCTCTGTCACAGTGTGGCACCCTGGCTGCTGGGACTTGCTCAGGAAAGAAGCTCCCAGATGACTCCCTCTCCATTGACAGCCACTGAGTCACAGAGGAATGTGCAGCGCAGTACTCATTTCCTTCCAAAATTCCTGAAGGAAGCTCAGGTTGTCAAACTGCGCCAGGAAATATAATTAATGCTGTTAGCTGTCAAACTCATGAACAAAAGGGGTAAGCACAAGTCAGGCTGACATACTTTAGGGCCAGAAAAGACTGCAAATACCAGCCATCTTAATCCTCTCATGATGAGTGTGTATGTATAGTACAGTATTGAAAAGAAATATAGTTGTACTAGGTTAAATCAGAAATATGTCCAGACAAGCAGTACTTCCAAAAGCAGCAGATGCTTACAAGAAATACAAAAAGCAGGGCAATATAAAATAATTGTCTCGTAATCAGTGGTTTAGGAATCTTTTGAGGTTGAAGTTGGATGTGGACCAGTATGCTGCAATAAACTGGTGGAGGTGTCTCTTCTCCAGGAACTGCCTAATTTTTTTTTTTTTTTAACGCCTTGAGTTTACTCACAGAATCTGGATTAATCCCCTTTTTCTTTTAATATGTTTAACACCATCATAAGAACTCTGCGTGAGGGTAAATCCACTCCCTTCTTGTAAGCTGTCTCAATATTTTCCTCACAGCTAAGAGGAAATGTCTTATTTCAAGGCTCGATTTTTCCAACTCTAACTTCCTAGTGCTAGATCTTATCGTGCCTTTGTCAGTACACTTGAAACTGAGGAAGGAAAACAGATTTTTCTCCTTTCCTTCCTCTGTTGTACTGTATCCATTTTTAAGCAACAGCCATGCAGATTTTTAAAATCCTGATCCACCGAACCATTTAATCGCATGATTTACTTAAGTTCGTAAGTAATCCCATTGACTTCCATGGGACTGCTCTCAGGTTAAAAGTTAAATGCATGGTTAAGTGCTTTGCTTGAATAGTATTTAAGTTCTTTCTAATTTCTCATTTACTTTCTTTCCTTGCTCATGATACTTGATCTGTACAGTGTTGGAAGAACAGTGTTTCAAGTAAATTATTCAGTATGGGATCACATAGGTCACAACACAGCAATTTTCATTGCAGCTTTTGTCTAGCACTAAAGGAATTCTGACTGATGGATACCAAGGGCTTTTTTGATGCTATTTTCTCTGAGGAACTAATGCTCTTCATTCCTGCTAATTCCCTCTGCTGCCTAGTTTATTTGTTCAGCAGTGCCCTAAACAAGAAAGGTTTCCTTCAAACAATAGGCTGCTTTGCACTCTGTGTGTGTGGTTTACTGAATCCAGACCTAGTGAAAATGTACTGGTCTTCAGCTGGTATGAATCAGAGCTGTCTGCAGAGACAAGGGAGCTTTGCTTATTTACATCAGCTAACATTCTGACCTGTTGTCTACTGTTTTAATATATAAATGTGTCTATGTGTGCAGATGAACATGTAAGACCCAGGCAGAGGAATGGGCCTTCAACCATCCAGGGATATGAGACATAATATCAGAGGCACAAGGGCAAAGGCTTATATGAAAGTTCATTTCTTCCTGAGGTCAGGTATGGAAATGCATTACGTGGTATTGCCCCCCGGTACCAATAGCAAAATACTTCTGAATAATATTTGCAACATAAATTGCCATGTACCATGGACCTTTGAAAGTTTTCTAGCACCTAAGGTATCTCAAATGCATCTGCATTATTTATGAATTTTTAGTAATTGTCACTGACCATTCCTGTGTCCTACATATACGTGACCAGGGGTTCTGGCTGCTTTTGCAAACAGAGTGAAGCAGCCATTTCAGATCAGTCAGGCTTGGAAGTTAAGTGTTACCCAGCTCATGGTTTCAATTACTTTCTGAAGATTCTGTATCTGGTCTGTTGACCAGATGCAGAGCCAAACCCCTTCTACAAGGTGCTGAGAATATACAGTGAGATTACTCCTTAAAATACAGTACTACCCCTATACTCCAGATTTGCATATCCCAAATATCCTTCCAGCAAGTGAAATTTCATGGATTTCTTCATTTGAAGAGAGCATTTTGTCCATTGTGCTAAATATTCACAATGAGCCTATCTTCTAGGCTTTTTCAAAACATACTTCGTCTGCAGGAACAAAATAAAAACATCAGCATAAGGAATCCCAGCAAGCCACTGTCCACAAAGTAGGATGTGTGATACTGTGCTGGATACTATAATGTGACTGACCCAAAACCTAAGTGAAAATCTAGCACGACTTTGAAGTGTTAAGAGCCTAATGCTAAGTATATTATTGTGCTCTATAGGAGTTTGCCTTCATCTTTTCTGAGTTTAACACTTTAAGTTTTAAAAAGATGATGATTTAAGCATGGTAGCTGCCATCTCAGCTGACTGCAGGTTGTGCTAGAAAATGGCAGACTTACAATGTGGATGGTAAAAAATTTAGATTTTTTACAACTTGAAAGAATTTCTGTATTTGCTGTGCTTTAAATATGAAGGATCAGACCCTGCCAGCTTCCATGCTTGATAGATGTTGCACAGATCCATATTCAGCAGAATATCCAAGTATCCCCTTTTGGCCTGTATCATACACCTCACAGAATCATACAATCACAGAATGGTTTGGGTGGGAAAAGACCTTCAAAGATCATCTAGTTGAACCTCGCTGTCACAGGTAGGGACACCTTCCTGTAGATCAGGTTGCTTCCTGCTATCTGAGGTGCATACGCTCACTGTGCACACTCAAATCTGGGCTGGTGAATTTCACAATTCCTTTCCTAGTGTTTAGCATTTCACAGTACCTGCAAATGTATTAAGGTGTGGGCAAATCCCCCCATCTTTCCCAGAATGGCTTCATACCAGAGCAGAAGGAAATATGAAGAACAAGAAAGGATTTCAAGGGTTAGATAGTTGTCCTGTTCTGCCACACGTGCATCTTCATGGGCTTCCTACATTATTTTTACTTGCAATAACTATTTGGCCATTGGTAGAGGATATAGATATGAATTCATATACTTCCAATTGGAAACATTGTTCTCATCAGTGTCTCCCTCGGTATTTTGTACTTTGTGGTCTTTCCTATTTCACCTTCCTTTTCCTTTCTGCTTTTTTTCTCATTTGCTCTAAAATAATTTTTTCTTTTTCTTTTTTTTATTCTGCTCCCCTTTGTCAGGTCTCTGTAACTAATGTTGTTGTTTTTTCACAGTGCTTTAAAAAGCTTTGAGTACTGAGGCAGATGCATGGGGCAGGGTACCAGTTATATAAAAGGACAGCTGTAAAAACATGTGCAATGGCAATTAAGCAAGAACTCTTAGAAGCATGAAGTCATTAATCGTAATTGCAATAAGGGTTTTCTTAGAAATTGTCCTTAACATTTGAAATGGAGAAAATGTCAGCTTCAGGAGCATTCCAGCTTTGGTTCCTCCACTTCATGCTACTGCAAACAAGGGGACTGTGTATGTCCGATTATCAACTATGTTGAGGAAGCTTTATATTCAGACATCCTTCTTTGGGCTTGCTGTCCCATAGGCACTGGAGCAGGTTCCACTTTAAATGCAGCAGAAACAAGAGGCTAAGGTACCAGGCAGAGGATTATTCCCCAACAAAGCAATTTCCAGTTTCTTCACTGAATATTATCAAGGCCCTATCCTGAGTGCCTTCAATTCCTTTTCAGCGGGTTAGGGCAGCTACCATCTTCAGGAGTTGTTCAGCACCTCACAAACTGATAACTCAACCCTCTCAATTTCATTAAACTCTGGAGTTGTTTTCAATAATCAGTCACTCTTTTAACTAGGTGATACAGAGATGAATGACAAAGATGTGCTTAAACAAACCAGATGAATACACAGAAGGAACCCTGTTCCTTTCAGTTGCAGGCTGAAAGCTGATATATTACATGTCTGCATGCAATAAAACCTTTTTGTTTTAATGTTCCTAGGGAAGCTTGAAATGAAACCCTTGCAAAACATCTGGTTCAAAACTTCAGCATTTTAATATTAAATGCTTCCTGAAAACTGTTTGTGCAACTGTACCATGCAGGTTTGCTTCATAGCTTTCTAATAAATTGTTTCTAACTCATTTTGTTATCCTTGCACTGACTTTGATATCTCCTGCTGATAATATAACGTCAGTAATAGTGCTTCTCCAAGTTCAATAGTTAGCTGATATCCTAAGCACACATTCTGGAGACAGCTGCATAATTTTAGGTTTCAGCTTCATATTGTCTTTCATTCAAGTCTAAGGTTTTAATTTTTTGTTCCTTATAATGAATTAAATTTTTGTTACAGTTTTGTCTTCCCAAATATAGTCTTCGTTATCACCGTAGGTCCCTTCTGCAGTGCCTCTGGATAAGGTGGGAAAAAACTTTGTATGGCACTGTGGACAACAGTTGTCCTGTTACTGCTGGGACTGGTATTTAGAACTTTGTGTCAAAGCCCTGAAAGGCTTGGAAAACAAAAAATTTCAGTAGTGAAGTGGAAGATCTTTTCCACAATGAATAGTCATCCTTATCATCCATGGATAGACAAACAGAAGGAAATCAGAAAAGGCTCATGAATTTTAAAGCTAGCTAAGCCTTGTGAAGTTGGTCTTGCTGACCCCAAAAGCTGTAGTTTAATAGTTCCAACTAAAGCCACATTAACTCTCAGTGTGATGCTCTAACTTTTGCAGGCTGATTTCTGCCTTCTGCTGGTTTCATGCTTGTGCTGAGCACAGTGCAGAGTCCTGACCTGGCACTGCCTGACCCTCCTCCAGACGGGGTAATTGTGTCAGCCTGACTCTGAGCTTCAGGGCTCATGAACTTTGGGATCCTGTCATGCTAACACAGCTGTTCTACTTCGGGGCCTGAGCTGGTATTCTTGCAAGATGTGTAGCTTAGACTAACTGCCTAAGCTTTATTCAGCTTAATGCTGCCTCAGCTCCTCTGTCTGAGGCCTTCCAGCATGACTGAGAGCACCCCGTAACATGCCTCTCTCTCTGGCCTAAAGAAGGAGCCTTGGTTCCTAACTCCAGGTAATCAGGTAGAGCTCAAAGACTGAATACTACCCTAAGGGGGCTCCAAGAGCCCTTGAAATACAAGAGAAAGCAGAAGCTACTCACGAGCTCCTGAAGCACTGGAAAGGATTAAAACAAAACAAAACAAAACAAACTTTTACAGCACAAAAGTTCAATTCTATACCCTTAAAACCCATACTAACTTTTAGCAAAGCTTTTTGCATGCTTTAGATTAGCCATGTAATTACACCATAAACCCCCACATGGATTTAATTTCAATTGAAAGCAGTAGAACTAACAGTGTGCTTACAAATAAAGCTAATTAAGACTTCATAGAACTAGGGACTATTTCATACAAATACCAAGAGATTTAATGTCAGTATACAGCACTTTCCATGACTCATAGAGTCTACAAATATGTACAGGTATTTTCAGCCTGATCGTTACATGCCTCACCTAGCTCAGAAAGAAATGTGTAGGAAATGTGTATCATAGTAGGAAACAACTCTTGCAAACAGAAAATAACTGTGTAAATATCTAACTGGAACAAAATCCTATAGCTGATGTACAACACAGGAAATTCCATTTCAACATATTTCTTGATGCTTAATCCTGCCAGGTGGAATGGATCAACAAAAAGGGAGAAGTCGCAGCACATGGTAAAAAAATGATACACATTTGTGGAGGTCATCCAATGGGACCTAAGAAAAATCCACAAAGCAGCTACAACTCTTATTGCTCAAGTTCAACTCGGTTCAAGCTCAATGTCTATATATCTTGTTACAATTATTTACTTCTCAGTTTATCAGTATCTTTCAAAAAAAATCTATTTTAACTGAAACGCCTTTTCAAGCTATTTTCCTATTTTTTTTCCCAATATATACATATTATTTCAATTAAAACAGAGTAGTAATGGAATAACAGAGGTAGGAAATTGGAGTAGGGAAAAAGGCACATTTTACAATTCGCTCCCAACAGCTTCTTCAGACTGTCTCTAGTATGATTCAATATTAGAAAAGTACCGTATTAATTTCAACAGCATCAATAATCACTGAATCATCTGCTTGTATAAGAGTGGGAAAAATTGAAAATGTCAGCACAATGCCATGACATGCTATACTATAGCTGATCAAAGCACTCAAATTCAGAGGAAAATAAAATATTAAGAGAAAACTGTTGAACATGGCAGCGGAGATGAAAAATTGAGATCTCCATAATAGGTCACTGCAAATTGGATTTGGAATGTTAAAAGAAAAGAGAGTGGATATTTCATATGAAACTGGAAGGTGTTATTGATGAGACTTTTGTTTAATTAAATTCAAAACAGAAATGAGAGAGGAAACGCTTTTCAGAGTAAGTACAATTAACATCTGCCTTTTAGGAACAGGGTGTTGGGTTCTTAAGTGCACTTCTAAGGTTAAGTTTAAGCCCAAGGTTAAATTTAACAGACCTACTAGCTCTATCAGTTTTGTCCTTGGGTTCCTCACACCTTCTCTTTCAGCCATTAGATATGTATGAAATAATAGGAGAGCGAAGAACTAGGATTTTGTGGTTTTGTAAAAAGAAATAGATAACATACAGTAGTGCTTATTTCCATGTGGTTTCATAATGGTTAGAATAAAGTGCAAGGAGTAACATCTAAGATGATGCAAGACACTTTGCAGTGTTCAAAATCAACTGAATTGAGAACAGGAGCCCAACACACACCAGGACTCCACGTCTCAGCATCAGCTTAAGGACTGGCTTTGCAAGGTGCAAGTGTGTGCTTGACCAGAGACTCCCAAGGAGACCTTCAGAAAGCAGACAATTCTGAAAATAAGTGGTGGGATCTGTGCCAGAGATCCTCTAGTCTTTTCTCCTGGGACAGGAGTGCTGCTCTCCCTCCCCACAGGGCTGGGGCCACCTCCTTTCTCACGAACTCCTGGGAACTGTGAGTGACGTGTTGAAACCACCCTTTTACTCTAGATTGAGCAAAGCTTTCTCTATATAGAGTCAGTTTCAGAAAGACCAGCAAATGAATGCTGCTAGTAAATGAATATTAGCAAAGAGAAATGTCAAAAATGAGTGGACAAACCCTTGCAGTGAAAGATTGACGTCTTTGTTAGGATGCATTACACATGTAGGTTAATAGCACACATTTCACAAGTGTCTGTAATAGATTGGCTTCCTTTGTGCAAATATATTTTCCATTTTCACTCTCCTGAGCCAAGCATGAGGTTCAGAGGGAGAGAGAGATTACCCCTTCTACTTCAGCCCAAGACCCAGGCATCCTTAATAAACAGTCTGGCCAGGGGATTGCGAGGTCTGCAAGGGTGCCTGCTTGGTATTTCCACAGAATAGAACTTGAAATGTTTTGGGTAGTGATAAGTCTTGGTTAAGGAGTTAGCAGCAACTCAATGAGACAGCAATTCATAAAGATTACAACAGAATACATATTCCATTCAATCCATCATATTCAGAAAAAAACCCTGTGGAGCTATCCTAAATTTAATGCAAACTGGGGACTTGCAGTTCCCATTAGAGCTAACAGATTCTTCACTATTCCTGATAATGAGTTTAAAACTAAATCCCTCAAATCTCTTGCCTAAGCAGCATTAATCATGCTAGATCTTAACAATCAATGATCAATTGGCTTTTATGAATGATGAGGTAAACAAAATAGAATAAGATGCTTTAAAATTGTTGTTACGGACCATGGGCTACAGAAACCCACTCTCCCCATCTCCTCTTTGACTACAAGGGAGTAATATTGCTAAATATCACAAGGTGGGATATGATTTGCTAACAATACCTGTCCATATTTCATATCAAGCACCTGTTAGTACTTAAATATCTCATTTCAAAGTAACCAAAACTTTACAAGTCAGATTTCAGACATATTTCACAGACATGGAGAAACTGAAGGAAATAGCATTAAGCAGGCAAACCCCCAAAACATTGGCAAGTATAATGAGGTACAAAATGCCAAAAATTGCTTATCTCGTTCCAGAATCTGCTCATATGCCAGCCTGCATCTGGATTCCTGATTTTTTTTTCCAACTGCTGTAGGTTCAGAAGGTGTACAAAGAAGGTCCTTACATAACACAGTGGTTTTTATAGCAAGCTAAAACTGTGCTGAAGAGATTAAATGTTGGAAGCTATTTTTAGCCAAACTAATGGTATCGATTTCACTAATAACATAAGCTACAGGTGTCTCCTAAAGTAAAAAGTAAGATGATGGAAGAGCTAACATGACAAAAGGCTACTGACTGCACAAAAGTAGCAGTTCCAAATTACATTAAATTAGGCAATTCTGCCCAACACTCCCCCTGGTGGTTTTGCCTACAGAGATAAGCATGAAGTCCCATACATGCAAAATCCTCCAGCCTAATGACTAAACGTCCTGTTAATAGGATTAAGTACCTTCTCATCAGATAAATATAACATGGCAAAATCCCTGACACTCCCAGAAATTAGATCAGAACACAGGCCAGCCCCTTCCTGACACAGGCAGCAATTTTGCAGAAGAGGTGTTTCAGTATTAATGGTAAATATACTTGGTTTTTTTACTTTTCTTTGGTAATGTGTTTGTATTTCTTTGCAAAGTTAATTGTTCTTTTGCTATAAATGTAAAGGTACAATATCAAAGTAACTATAGAAGTAAATCCAGACTGTAAACAAATCCGTGCTTTAATTGACATATGCTCTTGCAGCTGATAATTGCATCTCCAAGAAGGCTATATTGGCTAACTACAAGGCACTTGAATACTGTGTTCACTTAATCAGATGAGAACTATAAAGTGCAGTTGCATGGTTTCTGAAAAATAAACCTTTCACCTCTGCCCTTAGGAGGGAAATAAAGCAAATGGCATTTCTTTCCCTTATTTTGTAGGAATTTCTTTCATTTGTTGATCTGTTTGTTTACAAAACCGATCTAACTGCCAATTTCTTGGCAAACTTATTGTTGCATCTCTCATATTAAGTCTTATTCTGAAGGACAATGAAAGGAATCAAATGTTTGGACACAGGAAAGGGAACGACATTCCAGAAACTTCCCTCTTGAAAACTGGCAATAGTGTTTGTATAGCATGAATGTATTTATAATATGAACGAAGGACACAATGTGAGATCAGTAATTAGTGTGTTTCACAAAGTAGAAAAGGGACAGACTGAGCAGCATAAGATTTTGATTTTATATATACATGTCCTGATTTTGTTCACCACTGTGCAAACTCAGTGGAATTCATCTAATTAATCTAAATAGATAATTACAAATGAGGTCAAGCTTCTTACTCGTGTTTTCACCAAGAGTAGCATTTAGGTGCACACTATACATCTCAGAAACCATAGTTAAGACAAAATTAACGGGATCTTGTAAGATACTTAGTGTTATATTTAGTATTTATATTTACTTAGTATACCTAGACATTTGAGCTTCCTGACAATGTTTACATGTAAGTGCACCAAACTGTTTTTCGTTAACAGTAAGAACATGAGGTCCTCTTGGATATTTTTAATACATGTGCTGTGCCTGAAGGGTCACCAGTGTGCACCAACGAAGCAGGAGGAAACGAGTCTCCGGGACAACCTTAAGCGTATGTATGCTTTTCCTGCCAGGGTGTGCTGGAAGCCCCTGGGCCCAGGTCTCCAGCTGGGTCGTGCATCTTGACTTCCACACTCATCGGCATCAAGAAGTTCCACTTGCCTGCCTGGAGCTTAGAAACCATAATACAGCTGACTGCATGCATGCACGCACACACACACACCAGGAAGATAAGAACAAGCAGGATGAGAAAGTAAAGGGATTAACAGATAAGCATCACCTGCAAAAAAAAAAAAAAAAGTATTTACAGGATTTTTATAGGTTATTTGCTTCCTTGTAGAACATCAGAATATAAACCAAACCCAAAATTCAGTTCAACAGATTTTGAACTATCTTGTTTGTTTAAATAATCTTTGAAAATATTAACTCTACACTTACATACGTCACTGAAAAAGGTGGCTTTTACAAACAACTGAAATAAAATTACTTAATTTAGAAAATAGCAGCTATTCTGCACACATACACACACACACACACACCTCTAAGCATGGCTTTATTTTGTGGATAGAAAGAGGATCAGCCATTAAACAATCCTGTGCTTCAGTCTATGTTAATAAGATTCTTCTAATAAACAAACAAAAAGTTAGGGGTGAGGAAGAAAGATATAAAGGAATAAGTCATTGACACCTTTTTGGCAGTCTCAAGGTGATGTGGTTTTACTGTTTTTCTATAGTTCCAGTGATAGTCATGGTACTTCCACAAAGAAAACAAATATAGATAAAGGATAGGCAATCATGCAGATCTTCAAGGTGCAACACATGGGCCAGCAGAGGTTTTCACCACAAGTCTATGGTCATTACTTCACAGGAAGTCTAGAAATTGAATTTTTATGAAAACATGTTGAAGGCAGCTGTAATCTATATTTTCAAAATGTAAAGGGAAGCTGTCACAGGCTTCTACTAGATCAAAGATAAATATAAAGGTTATGTCATTAGAAAACTGATGAGTGATCCTTGGAGATATCCAAAACCTAGGATGATGTCCTGTGCAGCCTGCTGTACGTGACCCTGCTTTGAGTGGAGGGGGGGCAGACTCAATGATCTCCAAAGGTGCCTTCCAGCCTCAGTTGTTCTGGGATTCAGTAATCCGCAATGGGACAGTTGAACATGTACCTTGAGCTACATACAGCTGATCCTTGCAAAAGCTCTGGGCCAGATTCTTATCTGATGGAAATTGTCTTGGCTCAGTGTTATTCAGCATTCACTATCTCAGATTTGGCTCTGCCACTGTAGAAAACATAGAGCTATTTCGTTCTCCTTCATCATCAGTGCATGACAATTTGCAATAGTGTTAAAATCTGATTAAGTCACTGTATAATTTGGCTTTTTTTAGAATTATCTGAAGTTGGAGAGAAGTATGTAGATGAAGAGGTAAAGAAAGCTTTGATTGGTATTAAGCAGATGAAAATTATGATGGAAAGAAATGAAGATAAGCACATAGATCTGATGAAAACCTTGAAGAAGAGCAGTGAAGAAAAACAGGTAACATAAGTGCATACATGGTTTTTTTAATGTTTATTCTGGGAAGAATGTAAACCACATTGTGTGCAAAAAACAAGCAGCATACACCTCTTTATGCAGTCACGGGATTGAGAGAAAATCTGCTTCTGCCCCTTTGTCTCACTAGCAGAGGAAAACTGCATTTAGTGCTTGTTACTAAAAACCCCTGCTTCACTGAATTCACACCAAGGCAACTGCAGGCCACTGTAGGACAGTATTTTGTGCAGAAGGTCCAGCAACTCTGCCCTCCATGTCTCTATACTTCTGGGGACACAAGATGTTTTCCAGCTTGCTTTGCAAACTTCAGACCTGCAGAAAAAAAATATCAAAGCTGCAAATGATAATGTGTTCTAAAGAAAGTACAGTCAATCAGGGAAATTTCCAGTGTCTTAGTGCAATGCCTAGGCTCAGAGCCATGTGCTCAGATGATCTGAAGAAACAGAGGTTTACTATATATTTAAAAAATTACAAATATCCTAACTTTGTTTCAACAAAGTTGAAGGAAAATTCCCACCTGGCCCAACATCTGGTAGTTAGTTTAAACTATTTGTATTAGCAAGTCAAAAAGTACCTGATAGCTTTCTAACATCCTAAGGAACACCAGTGCACTCCCACAATCAACACTCTTATTAGATCTTACTGGATGATTTCATTTATACAGGATTTACATCCACAGTTCATAAAACACTGAATAAATGTATTAGAAAGATCAGAAAATAACTAAACATAGATTACAAAAACTGCAGTTACTCTCCCCATCAAGCACATTCTGACAGAAGTTTTCCTCTATGTGAGTCTCTTCTCTATTGGAATGCTGACAAAAAGGAATAAGCCCCGCCAATTAAAAGGTTTCTGTCATACTTAGCGATAACTTGGAACATTGTTTGGAAACTGAAACTATTAGAATATGTTGCAATTGGAGAGAGAAATTGACGATGTGCAACTACTTCAATAGGAAGAACTTTTCTCTTTCCATTGTCAAGTCTATTCCAAAAATGCTGCTTCTGATCTGCTCAGCTTTGTGCCCTAAATGATGTAGTAAATAGAAGCAGCATTGTAAAATACATCTTGTTTCCCTTCAGTACAGAAGGAGTGCCTCACACTTCCACAGGAGCAGGGAAAAAACCCCTCAATACAGCCTTTTGATCAGTATGCTCCCAAACAGCAGAAATGCTATACTTCTATATATTTCTGCATCAGAGAAAGACTTTATGTATGGCAAGGACCTAGCCTGAAAATATCAATCCCTTAAAAGTAGAGAAAAGCAACAGAAAAGGACTATTTGTGGGACAGATGAATACTGTTCAGATGATATGGAGAAAAAATAACACAAGTTGAACACATGACCATGTGGGAGGTTGAATTCTTACACAGAATGATGTGTGAGTTTTTTTTCTTAACATCAAAAATCCTGGTAGACTCTAGAGATCCATTTGTTTCTGTAAGCTGTGCCCCCTGAGAGAACAACATCAGAAAAATCCTATAAAGAAAAGGTTTTCAATTTTCAATTCCCTCCATATGTGACTGCAGCTGAGAAGACAAACTACCCTAGTGTTTAGGGATTAGCAAAAAAAGGAGCCATAAATAACCAAAATGCGTGATCAACGCTGGGGTAAATACTTAGAATACTCATCTGAAAATTGGCCTCAACTGAATCTTTTTCCTTACTTAGCAAGCCTTGCGACTCATGGATGAAGTAAAAGCAAGATTGGAAGAAGAGGAAAGACAATGTCAAGTATCCTTGAAAAATCTATGGGATGAATGTGAATCTTGTTTGGAAAGTACCTGCATGAGGTATTATACAACTTGCAAACGTGGTGTGTCAACCTTTAAGAGAAAGGTAGGAAGACACTTTGTATCTGGGGAATACTCTTGAATTCACCAAAAGTTTTAGAGACAGCACATCTTATTTTCTGAATACCCAGATCTGCCAGTTATATTGTCTTACCAAAATTAATTTGATTTGGAGGCTCTGGAAATATGAAGTTATATGGTAGAGATTACATGTGATTATGGTCATTGAATGCTGAGCCAAAATGAGTTCAGTTGCACCCTGGCAAGACTCCATGGAAACTGATCACTCCCCCGACTCCAACAGACTCATTCCAGATATACAGTATTTTCTCTCACAGTAGGACTTGCATTAAGATGCTCAATAACTGTTTGTGAAAAATACCTCATAGATTCTTTATGGTCCATCTGAAAATCAGCAAAGTTAAAAGTGTAGATATAGTTAGCAAAATTACACGGGGGGAAAAAATCACCTACTTACTACAACAGCATTCTTTCCTATATTAATCGTAAATCAACTCTTTAAGTAACAAAAAAAGGTTTAAAATTCTTAACGTCTTTTAGTAAAGGAACCTGTCAGCAAAGGAGATTCCCCTAATTCTACCAGAAAGTAAATATCCTTTCTTGACTGGCTCATTATTATTACTAAAAGACTTAACAAAACTGTAATCACTTTTTTTTTGTTTGGGCATACACTTTAAGCGCAATGAACTTCAGAAGCAAAACTGTAATTGCTGCATATTCTTAAAATAATTCAGGTTAAAATGTGAGAAATATTAAATTTAAGACTATTGGTGATACTTTCAGCTTTTTAGATACCACTCTTGGATACCTCATGTATATGTTTTGGACTTTCAAGAGTCTGTGGGTGCTGAAATTATTGCAGTAAAAGTGATACGCTGCATTGTCACTGTCTTTGACCCTCTTGGTAACTTCCTCCATGAGTTATTTGTTTTATTTGAAGCATTCAAAGTAAGAAATGTGTTGTGACCCAAGTAATTAAAAAAAAAAAAAAAGAAATAGAAAAGAAGACAAAGATGATAGCTGTGGCTGAGGACACACAGACAGTGGGAACAATACTGGCTTAGGCTGTTCCTGCAGTGCTGTTTCACATTTCACCTTTCCACTGAGCTGCACTAATGATCTGTTTTTTTCAAAAAAAATTTACATATATAACTGTCTTTATCTATATGTGTATCTGTCTATATCTATCTATATCCATATGTGTGTGTTTTAGCAGGGTGCTTCTTAACCCTTACCCATTTTGTAATGCCATGGACCGTCGCTCGAAAACCCCTCCATTGGCTCAGGCCAAATTAGTGCTTTAAAGTAGGGAGCAGGAAACCAGTGGCTGAGACCCAGAAACTGGGAACTCTGTATAGAATTGGCACTTGGCCTCTTACACGATAAAACCATGGACTCAGAGCCACTGCTTTATTGATTTTGCTGGTTTCAGTCTGCACAAGGAAGTGAGGATTTGCCCATCGGTGAAGAGAGCAGGCTTTTTACAAATCAAGGTGAGAACAATCACCTTCTGCTCCCTACACCACACATAAGCAGACAGAAATGCATCTCACATCTTTCCAACATAAAGTCCAAATTGTCTGTTGGAAGAAACCCAAACGCTGAAAATAACTTTGAGCCTCTACAGATTAAAGGGCAACTGGCAGCCTTTTTACTCCAGATCTGATTTGGAACTAATGATTTAGATTGAATGCACTTTCCCTCTTTGGGGTCCAGTGTCTTAAATTACTTCAGAGAATATGCTGTGTTGGCAGTTTTATTAAGAGGGCATTGTTTCTATGAGTATTTGAAAGAGAAAAATTAGAGAGGCTTAACTGAGAGATGAGAAACTGATAACTTGTCAGGCAACTGATCTGTCTCCTTCTTATACACAGGTTGAAGATTTTTTTAGGAAAATACCTCCACTCATGTTTACTTTCCATGAGGATCAAGGAAGAGAGATCCAGTCTAATGAAAAGCCTGAGAAAGAGGATACCCAGCTAGTAAAGATGGAAGACTTATTTAGCCAGCTATTATCGGATATGGGCTCAATATTTGACAGAAGTTTCATTTTTTTCACACACATGCAGAAAGAATTTGACCAGTCTTTTCAGACTTATTTCATGTCTGACCTGGACTTGAGTGAGTCTCCCAGTATGCCAGCATTACCTGAGGTCACCACCAGGAATGACAGCTCCCAAAAAAGCTGGGGCATGCCTGGCTTCTTACAGATAGTTTTTGACTTCAGTAGGACAGTGTTTGAAGGTGTCAGTGAAGTGATCACCGATGTATTTGATGAATACAGAGATTATAGAAGAGATGTGCCAGAACAAACCAAAGGCAAGTGTTAGAAAATGAAAATTGACTGGACTGTCCATGACATCAACCCCCCCTTGGGATGGCTAAACTACAGTGAATGACTCAGCTTCCAGTATGTGAGATACGTAAGGAAGCTCTGGAGGCAATGGGTCAAAAATAACTATCAGTTAAATGAATAAGTAGGAGTCACCTAGAAATCTCAGGGAAATGTCACAGGGGACTTACAGGTCCTACACAGTCTGATTTTCATGGCAATTCTCAAAGCATTTGCAGGAGTTCCTCAGGAGCACTTAAATTCCAGGTGGATACAGTTTTTCATAAGGCTGACTGACAGATTTAATCTCAGCATTTGTCAGGATATGATTTGTATCATCTCTTATTGACATGGTCACCAATTCTAAAAAATTAGGGTAATTCATGTCAAGGCATATCCCTGCCCTTGCCAAATGATGTTAAGTTCAGCTTGACAGCTGCAAATCCTGTTCCAGACTACAGCAGCAATGTAGTTTGCCAATCAAATACCAGCCAATCAAATACCAGCCATCAGGTTTTCCAGCGACCAGAAAATTCTGGGCATACAATTGGTGGTAACACTCTGAAGGAAAAAGACCATGGACAACTTTTAGAATACAAATAAGCCTCATATTTTACAATAGCAAATAGGACAAATACATGCTGGTCCTTGTCTATAAGGAAATCACAGTGAGCACATGCCATAACTCTGAGTGGCAGTTGACATAAACAGTATGTGATCATCAGGAAATAAAAAAGTTAAGTGACTCTTGAACACTGTTAATTTTTTTCTAAATCATAAGCCACGTTACCTCAGAAATAAGGTTTGGTACTGTGTTCCATCTAACTGTAGGTGATTATGAAATATCTTGACTTCTACGGGTCAAAAAGATCTTACCAGAACTCACATGTTGTAGAAATAATGTGAAATAATATTAGCAATTGTTTGGTTATTAACGGGAATACACTCCTATGTCTTTAGAAGGGACTATACTACAGCGGCATGAATTCCTTGAAAGAAAACATGATTTGTATCTTCTCCTGACTTCTACTTTTTAATAATTTATTCCTTTTATTTTTGTGGGGGGAGAGAAGGGGACGTGGAGGGATAGGGAAGGGGATTTATGCAAAATACTTTGGATTAAGGGCAAGAAATTATATTCTAGCACTTAGGCTTGGTAATGAATGCATACTTATAAAGACTCTAAGTTTAATGGCAGTCTAAAAATACTATGACTTCATTCTAGATGCTGACAGAAGTGGCATGTTTTCAAAAATTGTGTCAGGGCGCCAGAGACTTCAGTGCAGCGAGCTTCGGGAGAACTCCTCTGGATGCCCACAGTTTCATGAGAGATGCCAGAAATGTCAAGACAATCTTTTGCATGGTAAATAACGATTTTCCTTTTTTTTTTTTTTTTTCCTGTAATGCATTGATCAGTGGTTTATAGATTTTGAGGTTTTAATTTTCTACTGTGCTGTTTTCATATTTTTGGAATTAACATTTAGTCACTGAGTTTTTACTGTAACTACGGATACAATAACCATTCCTCACTCCAGATGATTTCAATTAGCTTTCCCCACTGTCTCCACAGAGTGTCAGTATAGCTCAGTTGTTAACATACCGCTGGTGCTCCAAAGAGACGCCCCACAGCCTATAACGAAATACTTATATATTTTGTTAGAGCTGCCATCCTGCAGAGGAGCAAGATGTCAGGCAGCAGTCGATCCTTGCTGGGTGCAGCAGTGCTGAGCGTAAAGTGAGGAGAAGCTCAAACTCCTGACACTCGCTTCTCCTGCTGACAACCAGGTGTAACCTCAGGTATCATTCAGCTCCTCGCAAGGAAAGAAAGTGCTGAAGAGCTTGTAATTACTTTTTGTTGAACCCTGTCCACAAAGAGAACTGACATGAAGGACAAAAAGAGGACTTCATGTCAGTGTGAAAGGAGATGGCAGAGCTCTGTCGGCAGCATTCATGGGCACCTGAAAAACCTTCAGACTGATCACCTAGAACTGCTGTCAAGACTCCCACTGCAGCATAACATATCTGTCTTTCCAGAATTATTTAGATCTTAAAATCCATGGAATATGCTTAAACCTAAATGTCTTCAGAATATCTCCAGTGTGGCAAACACTAATGATACAATGAAATACTTTAAAAAAAAAAATCAGCCCACTGTATATTTTAATCTACACCCATGTATTACAGATATCTGTTACTGTACTATCAGCTTGAAGGTGCCCCTTGATAATCCACTTTGACAGACAAGAAATTGAATTTTTACAGAGTAATTTTTGTATAAAATTTTTTCTTGTTTAAAATCCATATTTTAGCAATTAAAAAACCAGCAATCTTCAGCTCTGAATTTGTGGCAGATGATACTAGTCTCATACTACTGTCTAGCCATTGTAAGAGAAATATTAGGTCTCAACACTCAACAGGAATACAGGCTTCCTTGTAATAACCTCTGTCACAGAATCATAGAATAATTTAGGTTTAAAGGGACCTTTCCAAGTCATCTAGACCAACCCTTCAGAAATCAGCAGGCACATCTTCACCTAGACCAAGTTGCTCAGAGCCCCAACAACCTGACCTTGAATGTTTCCAGGGATGGGACATCTACCTGCTCTCTGGGCAACTTGTTTCAGTGTTTCACCACCCTCATTGTAAAAAACTTCTTGCTTACATATAATCTCTCTTTCAATTTAAAATCATTACCTCTTGACCCTGGGGCCTGATAAAATGTTTGTCCTCATCTTTCTTACAGGCACCCTTCAGTTACTGAAGGTCACAAATTATTTTCAAAGGCCACAATAAGGTGTCCCCAGAGTCTTCTCTTCTCCAGGCTGAATAACCCCAGCTCTCTCAGCCTGTCCTAATAAATAGGAGAGGTGCTCCCACCCTCTAATACTTTTTGTGGCCCTCCTCTGGACTTGCCCTAACAGGTCCATGCCTTTCTGTGCTGAGGAGTCCAGACCTGGATGAACTACTCCAGCGGTCTTATGAGAGAAGAGTAGGGGGGCAAAATCGCCTCCCTCAACCTGCTGGCCATGATTCTTTTGATGCAGCCCAGGAAGTGTAAGGCTTCCTGGGCTGTGAGCACACATGGCGAGTTCATGTCCAGCTTTTCATCCCCCAGCACTCCCAAGTCCTTTTCAGCAGGGCTGCTCTTGACCTGTTCATATTTCGGCCTGTGTTGATACCAGGAGTTGCCACAACCAAGGTGCAGCACCTTGTACTTGGCCTTGCTGAACCTCACGAGGTTCACCTGGGCCCACTTCATGATCCTGTCCGTGTCCCTCTGGATCACATCCCATCCCCTGTGTGTGTCAACCAACCCCTCAGCTTGGTGTCATCTGTGAGACACCACAGTGAACTTGCTGAGAGTGCACTCGATCCCACTGTCCATGTAATTGATGAAGCCATTAAACAGTACTGGTCCCAATAATGGACTCCTAAGGGACACCACTTGTCCCTGATGTCTATCTGGGAACTAAGCCATTGACCACTACCCTCTGGATAAGACCATCCGCACAATTCCTCATCTGCCAAACAGTCCACCCATCAAATCCATCTCTCTCCAATTTAGGGAGAAGGATGTTGTGGGGGACCATGTCAAAGGCCTTACAGAAGTACAGATAAATGACTTCTCTACCCCTTTCCTTCTCCACTGATGGAATCACTCCATCATAGGAGGCCGCTGATTGGTCAGGCAGGACTTGCCTTTGGTGAAGCCGTGCTGGCTGTCTCAAATTACTTCCCTGTCTTCTATGTGCCTGAGCAGAGCTTCTTGGAGGATCTGTTCCATGATCTTTCCAGGCACAGAGTTGAGGCTGACAGAGTGGTAGTCCTCAGGGTCCTTCTTATGACCCTTTTTTAAAAATCAGTGAAATATTTCCGTTTTCCCAGTCACCACAGACTTCACCTGTCTTCCTCACGTGGACTCAAAACTGATCTTCTCTTACAGTGGAAGGAACTTTGCTCCCTCAGCCCCTGCCTTGCAGTCCATATATCTGAGATAGATTCATAATGGAATATGAGCCAATAAAAAACCCCATTATATATAAGGAGACTATGAAGTTGCTACATGTAAAATTTACCAGATCCTATTTTGCATTAACAGAAAATCTATTGCCATGAAATATGATATAAACCTTGAACTATTTGGTAAATCACTTTAATACAACAAATGGGATAATGCATCCATTTAGTCATTATGAGTCTAAACTAAATCTACCAAAATAAGTCAGCAGAAATTATTCTCCTTTCTTCAGCATTATTTAGAGACCAATCCAAACCATGCCCCCTTGCTAGACTTTTTTTACAGTTTTCATTCCTTCTGACAGAAAAGACGAAGTACAAGACATAACACTGTCTTTTCTAACAGATTGCCCAAACGTTCCTGAGCTGCACATAAAGTTTGATGAAGCCTTTAAGCTGGTTAATCTCTCAGGGGAGCAGTACGAGCAGATCCTCCAAGTGGTTCGGCATCACACGGAAGACACTTCCTACTTATTGAACAAAATGAAAGAAAGATTTGGGTGGGTGTCTGAGTTATCCAATATGACCATTGGACCAGAAAACATTTTCAACATCATTAAGGTAAGGGTTATCTTCTTCTGAAGGGAGCTATTGCTGCCTTTAACCTGCATTTTGCTGGTGCTTACACTCCTGTGGGTTGTGGATGTTTGTACACGTGTAATGTTTGGGTTTGCAACACAAGGTTCCTACTCATCTTGAATTTGTATATGCTTGGTAATCCTGCAGTGAGCTGAAACTCCTGAGATTAGAAACTATTTTCCTCTAAATCCTTTTAGTCTGATGGATGGCTGACAGGCTTACCTGAATCACTGTCTGATAAGAGTAAATTGACACTAGCTGCTTTGACTGGCTTCAGATTACCTTCACAGATAAATTGCACTGCAGCAGTCACTAACACATCCATATTGGATTGATTAATGTCTAGCTATATAGCTGTACCTAGATATTCCAAAGTTCAAAGAAGGCAAATGTTATACAGATTGTTGCAGTGGAAGTGGCACATGCTTGACAGCATTGGTCAATACTTCAGTAAATACATAACGATTAATTGTATCTCACACACAAGGATACATTCAAGGTAATTAAATTCATTTTCTTGGGCAAGGGACAAATCTTATTCTCCCTTCTAACTCAGATACCCACTCACATATAGTGAATTACTACTATTACTACCAGAACTTTATACAAAATGATGGTACAATCCACCAAAAAAAAAGCACAAAATAGGAACAGGAGACAGGCACACTTTCCCAATGGAGTCTGAGATATCTATTCCAGGAAAATAAAGTTACAGAACTAAGTCTGATTTAGAAAAACACACAGGAATGAATAAATTCAATCACACAAATGTTGTATTGAACTTAGTGGGACAGCTCACAAGTTTTCATTAGGAGAACAGAAGTTCTTTATAGTTGTAGTTCATGGTATAAATATTAACACGCAGTTCTTTAATATGGTCTTGGCAGTGCCATGTCAGCTCTTTCCACCACCTACAATAAGCTTTGGCATAAATTCAGACACCCACTGTCTTTTCAGAAGAAAGCAATTTAAAGAAAGTAGACAAGTCTAAAATATTCCCCTATTTAATTTTCTCCTATTAAAGACAGTGGGCACAGTAAGTGTAAACAAAACCGAAAGCACACAGTAGTTTGTAGTGTCTAAAGTACTGGTTTCTTCTAGGTGGTACCTGGGGATCCCTTCAGTAAAGACGATACTGTGGTGGACGTGAACATTCTGACTTCACCTACTTTCACCATTAAAGTTCCTCCCAACTTAGATACGAAGAGTCCCGAGTTCATTGAATACATAGCTGGGAAAGCACTGCAATTGTATAAGCAGAATTTTTAAGTGGTAAGTTCATTCCTTCTGCTTTCATAGAGAACACACTTCTTCGTAAGAGGTGTTTACCTTGCAATAAACTTTAGTTGGAACAAGATTCAGTCATGGTGTATACAAGACTGTCTTCTCAGAAAGGACACACTGAGAAAAACACAAGCATTATGGAAAACACAAACAAACACTCAATGTTCTAGCCTGTGAAACACGGACACGATGATATTAAATGACTTGACTTATTAAACTGTGAAACCCTCGATCTTTAACAGCTGGGATGAGGTAATGTGATAATAAATATTTCTTCAGAAAAGAATTGCCTCACAACCTCAGTCCAATCTCTTGGCATTGAAAACCATGTCTTTGTGTTCATTCATCATGACTGGACTGGAATTACCACTATTCATTATGGGTTTTTTTTTATTTTCAGTAGTGTTTGAAAGTGTGCTCATATTATTTTTGATGATAAAGAAGTACAAAGTGAGAATCACCACCAGGACTTGGAAGAGCTGCCTTACCATAACATTCCTGCATTAGCAGCACTCCGCTCAGATTACGTGTTTATTAATAGAGGCTGCAGTTCAACTTGCAGGAACATGCACAGAAATGTCCTGTTCATGGGCTTTAACCAGTTTTGTAGAAAGGACACATAAGAAGCTTCTCTCCATGTTTAAGACATTTCAGGAAGACAAAGGAAGAACCAGGCAGAGAGGCAGGGAGGAAAAATGCTGCATATTCTCTAATCCCACAGGGAATTTCCAGGTAAGATGGGATGGCTTTAGGTGACATCACACTGCTGTGGAACTTGTAAACTACCCTTCCCTGTGTTTCCCTTCCCAGGGGACTCTGGGATGCACAGCTTTAGTGGCCTCTGACTCTCAGAGTTGTCTCTCCCAGGGGAACAGAGCCACAAGACACATGAGACTTTCAGGGAAATGACTGCAGTGTCCCCAGGTCTTCTTAGAAGGACCAGATTTGAACACAGTTTCTCTTTAGGTTGTAGATAACTTGCTCAGCTGAGCGATTGAAGCATGACCTGAACACAAAGAGAAGTCTCAGGAGGCACGGAAAAAACATTCAACATTAACAGAGTAGATGAAGAAGATTTCAGCATTTTGTATTAAATATGGTTATTCTTTTGAGGTCAGAGGCACAATTTTTGAGCTGATGAAAGAAATCACTCCCACCAGAGAGCCTGAGGTGGGCTTCAGAATTTAGACATAATAGAATAAGCCTCACTGTGTACATTGCTTAGGTAAATGTTGGTGAAATTATGTGTGTATTATATTTAAAATACAAACATTTAAATATTTATAAACATATCAAATAAAATGTTCCAACACTTTCTCTACAATTCTTCAAAATTCTCTGTAATTCATATGCAGATATAAATATAAATGATATTCTTTCAGATCATGGAATACTAATCTTCAGGGCCTAACGATGGCAAGAATTATTTCTTTAGTCTGATGATGATTTTTAGCCTGAATCTTAGTCTGATTTTACTGTGGACATATCTTGTGTAGCCATTTCATACCTGAGAAAACTAAGTGGTGTTGATTTCAAAATCACACCACCATTTTACATTCAGTTTACACAAGACTTAGAGTACATGAAATTGTAATGGATAAAAAAGAGTTAAAACTCTACAAGAAAACTGGACAGATCTGTAAGAACAGAAAGAGAGAAAAAAAGTCTGTTTCTGTCTGGTTTTTATGTTATGCATATTTCTATAGCAGGACACTGATACATTCCACAGATACTTATTTTTCTCACATATTTTTCTCCATTCAAAACCAAAATGTGTAATCTTTGTTTTTTTTTTTTTTCCCCTCCTAGGAAAGAAGAAGTGTGACATCTTTCTTCCTGAAATAAAGTATATGCTTCTTAGGTGAAATACCCCTATGCTCAACATAGCTAACTGTTAAATTACTATGGTTAAAATAGTTGCATATAAAGAAAATGTTGCTTAGTAAATGCTGTGACATATGAGCTATCAACCAAAGACTGTAGAAATATTTTAACTTAAACCCAAACCCAAATCCATTTTAATATTAATTTATTTAAATAAAATGTTATTTATGTTGTCAGTAAGGTAGTCTTTGATAACAAGCTATGGCTCTGGTTACACAAAGATTTAAGGACATAATCAGCTGTAAGCATCCGCGTAATTTCTATTTGCATACTTACATTCAAACACATTCTTAAGCCTTTTTAAGACTGATCCCCACAGATGTTGCACACTCAGCTAAGTCTGAATCAACCAGATTTCCATATGCATGTAGCATATTATTTTGCAATGAAAATATTCAATTTCTTCTTCCAGTTGCTTTTGATGCTTATTGTGTATGTTAAATGACTTATCTGAATAAGCACTAATGAGTAAGTCTTCTGCCTTTGGCATTTCTTACAAACAGTAGTTTGCCTCTGGAGTTTATTTTTTAATTAATTAACAGCCTTTATCAGTAAAGAAGTTTGTTTCTCCCTAAATTATACACATCAGCTTTCAATGGTATTTGTAAATTATAATAAAGGCTAAGAACTGATACAGCTCTCAGCTAGAAGCAGCGCTCTAGGTGATTTGGTTTCATTTCCTGTGCCCAGCATTTCTAAAGCATTTTTTGCACACAAGTATATGCTTCATTTCCAACTGTAGCTCTGCTAAATAAGTCATATTAATTTCAAAGTGTACAGAAACATCTATATTAGATATGAGCAGAGAAAAATATCCACACCCTACTTACACTTTATGTTTTCCTTTATTCTATACACACATGTTAGGTATACAAATTTATACAAGAAAAAAGCCATTTCACTCTTTTAATTAGTGGAAAAGATTATCTTCTGCCTGCTGCAAAGGAAGGCAGTATTTTCTAATCCACAGTCCCCTGTGCTCCTTACCTTCCATATTTCAGGCTCCTAATCATGAGAGATTATCAGTCATAACTCCTGTAAACACATCACTTGTCAGAAAGCTGGGCTCTATCTGAGAGATAAGTGACTTACAAAATTCTTGACTTCCAAGAGATACTAACAAAGAAATATGCAGAGAACAATCAGTTTCTTCTGACAAGCAGAGATTACACCTAGAAGATTTTCAGAGGACACCACACAGGGAATAGCTGCAATCAGACACGGGTAAGGATGCAAAATGCCACTGGGGCATGGGAGAAGCTGAGATCAACACGATGAGACCCAATAAACCCAAGTGACAAGTACAACCCTTAGTGAGAAAGCAAATGTGCCAATAAAATATGAAGCAGGAATATGACATGGCATGACATGAAAGGATCTTGGCTTTAGAAGTGCAGGTCAGGGTGACACTGCTGGACGTGGAAGGTGAGCTGAGCATGGGGCCTGGCACTGCAGGGGCACCAGAGACAAGGGAGGCTGGCACTGGGCTGCACCCGGGGCTTTTTCAGGATATCCTGGCTGGGGGGATCTAGTGCCAGATGCGTGTGGCCTCCCAGGCCCAGCTGAAGGCTTTGGTCTTGTTCAGCTCCGAAATGGGATGCCTGAGGCTGCAGACAGAGGGAGAAAGATGACAAATGCCAACAGCACTTTCCAGCATGGGATGAGCCTGGAGAGCACTTACTGTGCTGCGACAGCAGAACGAAGTCACGAAATCGCACAGTCAATCACGTACGAAAAGACTTCTGAGCTCACCAAGTCCAACCTGTGACCGAACACCACCAGGTCAACTGGACCAGGGCACTACATGCCACCTTGTTTTTCCTTAAGTACCTCCAGGGACCACCTCCCTGGGCAGCCCATTCCGATACGTGATCAACCTTTCTGTGGAAAAACTCTTCCTAATATCCAACCTAAAGGAACCGGTATGGTTCGGAGCACTGGTTCAGGCCAGGTGCTCGGGCCAGCCCTCCCTCAAAGGGAGCAGCTCCGTGCGGGACGACAGCAGCCGGCTGAGGAGACGGCGGCGCTGAGGACCCCTGGGCACGGGAAGGGGAGGAGGAAAGGGAAGGGGGCGGGCGACGGAGGCGGTGTCAGTGGTAGCGCCCCGCCCCTCGGCGCCGCTTGGCGGAGAAGCCGGGTTTGGCGGAAAACCCGGGCTTTGGCGGGAAACCCGGGCTTTGGCGGGCTCGGGGAAGCCGCGCAGCCGGAGCGCAGCGCTGCCCGCAGGAGCCGCTCGCCCGCCATGCCCGCCGACGGGGAGCTGCTGAGCGCCGCCGCCCGCCCCGAGCCCGGCGAGCAGCAGTACCTGCAGCAGGTGCGGCACATCCTGCAGCACGGCCACCGGCGGGAGGATCGCACCGGCACCGGCACCATCTCCGTGTTCGGCATGCAGGCCCGGTACAGCCTGAGAGGTGGGACCCCCGGTCCCCTGCCCTCGCTCCCTGTCCCTGCTCCCCGGCCCTGCTCCACCCCCTGAGCCGGGCTGAGTGTGGGGGTGTCGCACGCCGGGGCTGTCCCGCTCCCTGCCCACCCGAGGGGCCTGAACATGGGAATTACGCATTCTCTCGCAGCTCCTTACTTCATATCCCAGCCTCACAATGTCAGGTGGTGGCATTGCTCTCTGTGTGGGGAAAAGCCGAAGTCTGTTCATCCTGGCGAATGGCTGGTGCCCGCTGGCACTCTGAAACTCTTTTCCAGATCAGTTTCCACTGCTCACAACGAAGAGGGTGTTCTGGAAGGGAGTGCTGGAGGAGCTGCTGTGGTTCATCAAGGTTCGGTATTTGGGTGTCTCCGTGGGTGGTGGGCCCGAGAGTGGCATAAACAGATCGAACTGGTGGGGAGTGGATTAAGGCATTTGGGTAACTGCAGATGCTTCTGTTCCCGTGACAGAAGAATTGCAATCCCTTAATACTGTGACCACACATGAAAGGCCATAATCTTCAAGACATTCTGGATTTCAGTGCAGACTATTGCTACCAGTGCAATCAGAACAGTTTCTCTTCTATTTAAGGCGGAGAATCTGAAATAGTGAAGGCTTTGTCTAATTTGAATATAGTTCACAGCTATAAAGCCTAATGCAGTCTCTTTTCTTGGTGTTTTAATCAGAAACAATAATAGGAAATTGATAGTAGGCAATTTAATGATCTGCTTTTTAATATGGAGATAGCTTGATATAAACAGAAACAAGCAGCGTGGAACCACAGGTGAAGTAATACTGATGTAAACTCTAGGCTTTTTAGTAGCAAAAAAATGAGATATAATGGAGCTGATAGCTGTACCTAGTGTAATAAAATTCAGCTATAGGTAGGACATTACAATGTAAGTGTTCTTTTGTATGTTGTGATATTGTGTGGGTATGGGAGAATCTACATAACCATTTGCTAGATAGCAGGACTCAAATACACATTCATTTTTTAAAAGCTTTTGGTTTTTGGGGTTTTCTTCAAAATGTAAAAGACTAGACCCTCCCCAAAACAGCATAATTTCTTTGTTGGATTTTTGAATGTGCTAATTTCGATATCTTGCAGGATTCAGTGACATTTTTCTGGGTTATTTTCTCATTTTTGATTTTTAAAGATCTCATTTAGGATTTTTAAGACCTTAAGCTTATTATAGGTGGCTTGGCAAAGACAGTGCCTAGGCCATACATTTTTTGTCAGTCTATTTTCATCAGTCTGTAAAGTAACATCTTGTTCTCCACAAATGTGCCTAGGAAATGACATTCCACAGTTGACCTTGAGGCTGTACTGTTTGTGCATTCACAAAGTGTGAGAATCCTGAGTTAAACAACAGCAGCATGGCACTTCAAACTCCATCCCAATGTGCTGCTCACAGGTTTTGTTCTGTCCACGTGCAAGAACCTCATCCAGTACATTAATTACGCTGCTCATCCTTTAGGAGTGGAGAAATACTGTAGACTAGCAAGCTTAATACCACTGTTTCAAATCATGTCCTCTGTTGGAATTAGGATGCAGACTTCTCACTGTGTTTTGTAGGGTTCTACAAATGCCAAAGAGCTCTCCGCAAAAGGTGTGAAGATTTGGGATGCTAATGGGTCGCGTGAGTTCCTGGATAAGCAGGGTTTCAGCACCAGGGAGGAGGGCGATTTGGGACCAGTGTATGGTTTCCAGTGGAGGCATTTTGGAGCAGAATACAAAGATATGCACACAGGTAATTGCATCCAAATACAGCCTTGATTGCTCAGTGAGACAGCTGTGACACATCACTTCCACAAGTCTGCATGGAATGGATTGTTCTTAAGGAACCATTCACAGCAAACTGATAGGCAGAATAAAGAGTGTTTGAGAGAGTTAATTTAACTTTTTTTTCCTTACTCAAATCTTAATTATCCTGAAGATGTAGCTTTGTGTATTATAGTTTGGTATTTGTGGAATAGATGAGTCATGAGGCACACACTGTTACTCTTTTACCTAGAGCAGATGTGGTTGCTGATAGCTGGAAGGATGTGTGTGCTACAGTCCAGAAACCTGAGCTAGCTCCATTTGATAACAGTGGAGCACAGGCTGCCACCTCTGTATACCGGTGCAGGGTCCCTGAAATTGTTGTGCTGCAAAGAACTGACATCAGTGCACTACATTCACTGGAGGCAGTGGAAGAGAAAGATTTTTCTTTTCTGCATCTGGAACAAAGTAGGATGTGTCCATAGCTGTGACATATTGTGATGTGATGCAGTACCTGTTGGTATTTTCAGTGGAACTGGTTCATTAAACTGACTCTCAAATGGATTGGTTCGTCTTTTCTAAGTCACTGAAGGAGAGGATATAGAAAATGTTTAGAGGACTGCCATTAAGAAAAAGGGGTCAAAAACCAGATTGTCACAATCTGGTGTGATTTTTTAACTTGGGTTAACAACATAGTTAGTTATCTAGGTGGGGTTTCTTCTTCGTTTTTGGTTTTTTTTTTCCCAGTACAGCCTCAAATTGAAGCTCACATTAATCACGAGTATTAGACTTGGTATTGGCATATTGACCATTAGCAGACTACAGTTTTATGGTAACACAAATGATGCAAATTATGAACTGACACATCTGAAAACTTACTGAGTTTCTCAGCTTAAAAGATCTAAGGCATAACATAGCATGGAAAAACAGAATGAAATAAATTCCCATAGGTTTCCTTACAAATAGATTTCCTTAAGTTGCATTACTAATGGCTAGGTAATTAGCTTCAGGAACTAACATAACCATTTGACAAGACTTCTGGTACAGTATTGCTGGCAGAAGAGTTCCCTGAGATGCTAATTGTGCATTACTACCTTGTTTGCCAGCTTGAGTCTCCCTGTAACCATAATTTGGTGTTGCTGCAATAAGAGCTGTTACAAAAAAGTAGTTGCCAGCCATGCTGATTCACTGGCATGAGTCAGAACAATGATTAACAGCTAATGACTTTTTTATTCTGAAATCCATTCTAATGGTCAGTTAATTTCAGAAAATTTCTTACATAACAGGTATTGAGCCTATAATTCAGCCTGTGCGTGTCATTGGGTGAAATGTAATTTCCTGTGCTGCACACGACTAAAGTTCCCTTCTGCAGCTAAATGCTTTGGAAATTTAGTTTTCACACATGACCTTGTGGGTGCTAGATGGATGCATTTATTCATCTGTCAAAAGCTTTCTACTTTTGAGTGTGTAAAGAATGCTGACACCTGGCACACTGATCTGGGCATAGGGTTTTTTTTAATATAAGAAGGAGCACTATAGCATGCAAATTGAATGTCTAGAAAGTCATTTTAATCAAAAAATGCAATGAGCAAATCAGTCTAAATACCATTACTGACTAGTTGGTAATATCTTTTCTATTCCAGTACAGCACTTGTCCTATTGAGGTAACAAGTCATCATGAGTGATGCAGCATCATGCTTTGTCCAGCTAGGTTTTTTGTATTGTAACTTTTGTTTCTTGGGATTTAGTGATTATGCAGACTTCTTAGTTGGTCTTAAAAAATGTCAGGTTGTTGAGAATGGAATAAATAGGGGTGGTCCTGTTTCAGTGGGTGCTAAAGGTACTCAAAGCCCACCAAAGAGTTGGGGGGACACAAGAAAATACCATCATGAGAATTTCACAAGTTCTAGAGCATCCTAAGAAAGACCAAGAACAACTTATGTTTAGAGGGTGCCAACTTATTAATCACTTTCAAAGTTGCAATAAAACCTTCAGAGGTTGTCATTTGGGTATGACTTTTCGGTGGGACATGGGCTGGGTGTTAAAAAAATACCATGACTTGAATCTGTCTGGTTTAGATCTTACTTGTTATATTTCTTCAGATTACTCCAACCAAGGAGTTGATCAGTTGCAAAAAGTGATTGAAACGATCAAAACCAATCCAGATGACAGAAGAATCATTATGTGTGCTTGGAATCCCAAAGGTATTGAACAGCTGGCATAAAGTGAATATACAGTTGCACATTATATTGCTGTGTGCTAAATTATGTTCTATTCCTGTGTCAACAGTCAGTTCTATTCAGCGTCCTTGTTGCTTCTTTACAAAACTTCCAGGAGTGCAGCAAAAATGGCCAGGGGTTATAATCTTGATTCTCTTTCTACTTAATCCTCATGTTCAGATCTCAAAAATAATGAACTGTTTCTTCAGAGTTTTTCTCTCCAGGTTAAAGTGAGGGATATACCAGTGTCTTTGACATGTAGTCTATTCAAAGACAGTAGCTCTTATTTTAAAAAGGTAAAAAAACCCATAAAAAGTATAGTAAAGCAATGTGTCTGGCTTTTAGTCATGTAATCTATTGTAAACTTAACAAACCACTTAAAACTAGAGAACAAAAGTATTATTTGTGTTGTAATCTTCTTGAACATAGGTTCATATGATGAACCTGTATCATATGAATTATAGGGTCTATTTACACATAGATATCCATTCACTCTGTCGGGCAACTTCTAAACAAGAGCTACTGCAAGAGAATGCTTAACTTCACCAGTGATAGATCTGTGATCCAAAAAAATCGCACAGCATTTTCTGCTGGTGTCTGAAATGGTATGCTGCATACTATTGCTGTTATTTTCAAGGTTAAACATTCTCAGAAGATATCTGGTGAAAGTTTTCCTTGCCAAGCTGTAATTTTAGTCTCTGCACTTTTTAAGTGTAGAAAAACACACAGAAGATCTTCAGGTTTCTGATTTTTTTTAAATTGATCATTACTTTCATATCTCAACAAGAACATTGCAATGGGAAGAGAGTAAGATGAAGCAGTTGGAATTCACTTCAGGGTATATGCTTAGTTTTACTCTTAATGTCTTCCTTTAGGGAATTCAACTGTCTCACCAAGGTGCGTAGAAATAAACTGCTGTGCAACATTATGGCATAAATCTGTTCTGTGGAATATCTGTTTATGACTTTCTGGTCATGCAACCCAGGAGACAGCTTGTCATGACCTGGACTTAATTGCTTGGGCAGCAGGTGCTTATAAACAAGAGAAAAAGCAACAGAGTGACAGTGCAGTTGGCTCTCTACTGTATCTCATTACATGCTTGTTTAGGTTTTGCATCTGCTACATTCATAACACACTAATGCTGTTACTGTTTTCTTCCTCCCCACCTTCTGCACCGCAATTCCTAGATATTTCCCTGATGGCTTTGCCTCCATGCCATGCCCTTTGCCAGTTCTATGTTCTAAATGGTGAATTGTCTTGCCAACTCTACCAGAGGTCTGGAGACATGGGACTAGGAGTGCCTTTCAATATTGCCAGCTATTCACTGCTCACGTACATGATAGCCCATGTCACAGGGCTGAAGGTAGGCTACTGGATCATTTTATTTATTCTTGTCTGAGAAATGAGAGACTGAAAGATTAGACTCTTCCAAGAAAACCTGGAATGAACATACTGTTTGAAATCTTGCTGAAATATGTGTGAAAAAGGGCCCTGTGAATTTGATGTGAATTGCCTCTGGTTTGTATGGGTCATTAGAATCAGCAATGTAAGAATTTTTGAATTCAGGTCAAGCAGAAGATTGTTTCAGATCTTGACTGTGTCAAAACTGACCTGTTCACTAGTCTTAGAAATCTGAACTGAGCGCTTGTCCTTACAGGACATACAAGTGGTTAGATTTTGTAGCATGTGTTTTTTGGAAGTGAACAGTAGCTCAGCAGTTGCTGTCAAGGTTCTAATTTTGATATTCTGCCCACCTAACTTCCAGCTATAATTTCAGCTGGGTATTTCTTTGATTTCCTACTGTAGATGATGATGTAGAATGGTAGTATGTGCTCAAATAGCTCCTGCCCTGAGTTCAGAGCTGTATTTTGTAATTTGGCAGAGAAATTTAAATGCATGACAATCTTGTAGAGGGGCAAACCCCTTTTCTTTAGGGCATGTAATAATTATACTAGAAAGGCCTTCTGTGCCTCATCCTCCTGCTACCAGCAATATGAAGGGGAACTTCTTAAAACAGGGCAATGGGGAAGAATCAGACTTCACAGCAATTGCAGGAATTAGTCCAACATACTAAAAAAAGTGAAGTTGAGCATTATGTCCAGCTGTTGCCTCTCAGCCACTTCCTCTCATGGCTTTGGTGGTTTTCAGTGTAACATACCTGAGGGGTGATCTACATTGGTCAGGGGCCGGTAAAAGAGCTGATAAAACTTGCCCACGTTAAATTCCATTGCTCAGGGGCTGCAAAGTCACAGAACTTGCAAGCTTGCAAACCCCATCTGGGTGCTTGCCTGTGCCTGACACCCCCACTGCTGTTTAGTAGTGGGTGAGGCAACTGCTCTGAAGCCAGCTTTGGCGAGTTGTACTTACTAGCAGTGGAGTGCAAAAGCTGGATGTCACTGCTGCACCTGCTTGTCTCTCAGTGAGCACATCAGTATTGCTCCATTCATTTGCCAAAGCTACCGTCATAGCAGGATTTCAAAGATAAATTTTTTGGTAAGCTAGCAGAAATTTCATTATATTTTCCATTAATTATGCGTTAGTCAGGGAAGCTTGTGCCCTTCAAAGCTTTCAAGGGTACAATCCAGTACAGAAGCTGCAATTCCACACTAGATGCTGAGAATCAATATTGTAAACATTGTAATGTTTTGCTTTCTTGGAACCTAACTGTTTGAAAACCACATGTATTCTTCATTGTTTTCAGCCTGCAGAGTTCATACACACCTTAGGGGATGCTCACATATATCTCAACCACGTGGAACCTCTAAAAGTCCAAGTAAGTACTTATTCTGTATTCTATCCTTTTATCTTCCACGGTGCTTATTCAATGCAAAATTATCTTGATATTTTAAATATCCTTTTGCAGATATTAATTTGTGTGGCTTTTTTTCTCATTTCTATCCTAATAACTGTAGTATCTTAACATCTGTACAATGCAGGTTGCAAACAGAAATGCAATACAAGCATGATTGAAATATACATCTGTGTAGTACTCTAGAACCATGTTAGAGATCCAGAATCTGTACTTTTGACTTTGAAAATAATTCCGCCTAATCGCAATAATACAAAATAAAATGTCTTTGTAATATATCAGAAAAGGATAACTTAAAATTCACAGAGTTAATCAATAATACTGTTTGGCTGAGAAAGTCTACATTTTCTTCAGGAAGTAATTTGTTGCAGTAGGATAAAATCAGAGTTTGATTTGATTAGACTGCTTGGACTGAATGTCCTCACTATTGTTATGGCTCAAAACCATTCAGAGAAGTAGTTATTGATTCAGACCCAAAGGGCCCTGTGAGAAACTGTAGCACATTTGATGCACTTTTGGGTCAGATTTTCCTAGTTTCCTCTGGAAGTAATATAATCCATAACCACCAGGATTGCTTTGCTGACTGAAAGTGCTTGCAATGCATTTGGATGATCAGGGAATTCACTTGAAAATTATGCTACTGCTCCCTCTGAAAATACTGAGGTAGATTCTACCTAAGAATATTGGAATTTTCTTAAGAATTTTTTTCCTTGGTATAAATCTTCTTGGTGGGGAGGGAAAGCCTACATAGTGTAATCTGATTTAAGACTGAAAACACTAAGTCTCTGCTTTCAAGTATTAGCTTTATACAGTAAGCTTGCTTTTATTTCAGCTTCAGAGGGAACCAAGACCTTTCCCCAAACTCAGAATTCTTCGTGAGATTAAAGACATCAGCGACTTTAAGGCAGAAGACTTTCAGATTGAAGATTATAATCCTCATCCACCTATTAAAATGGAGATGGCTGTCTAATGCTATAAACCAGCATTAAATACTAATGTGGAAATGTATCTAAGATACGTAGTCTCTCTAAAGTGGTGGGGCTTTTATATACTTCAAAAGATACCTGCTTTATTGTTAGAAAGAAATAGATACTTGCAGACCAGAACTGCCTTCAGTGCTACCCTGTAGTTGTACAGGACAGATGATTATTCCTGATATGCTATGCAGATGTTAAGCCAGTTTTAAGCTGTTAGAGAGCTGCATTTCTACATGTTGTTCCAGTTACCATTGGCCATTTCTGTTACTGTTCAGTTACTGTGTGTGAGTAGCACATGCTTACACGCTTGATTTGGTACTGAAAATGAGAACTTGTATGTGCGATAGCGGATTCCTTCAAGGTGGGAGAAATCGTTAAATGTATTCTAAAGAGTGTGTGTTTAATAAAGCTTTTTAAAAAAAATCTTCTGGAAGGGATGATGCGTATATAATTTTGGTGTGTTTTTTTTATAGTTAGTAGTAAAAAAGGGTTGGAAAGCAAAGTGTCTTGGAGGGTAACATCTGGCAAGGAAAAACAAACTCAAACTTCCCATGGTCTTCACAAATGAACCATCAGGAAGGCAAAAGATTTTAATGGAACCTTGCTGGAAATACAGTCTCTGCACAGTGTCTCTGTAGCAGCAATTTTTTTATTCCCCAACCCTACATGAATGACTAATTTGATATAAATTAAACAGAGCTGTAGTTGAACAGAGATTACCAGATAATATTAGTAATCAGTTGTCTGTCACCATTTAAAACCAGATCCCACAAACATAAGGACTAATTTTGCAGCCTGGAGCAGTAAAACCTAGAGATCATAGTATTTATAGGAATGAAGTTCATTAATTAAATTGTAGCAGAATTCAGCTTTCAACTCTCCTTATCCTTGTAACTTCTGCAGTAACTTATAAAATTCCTCTTCAGGAATTTAATTGTGAGTAGATCTGTGGTTAATATTCAGACACAGGATACTCAATACATATTTGACCATGTGGAAGAAGGCATAGTAATTTTTAAAATTAAATTTTAAAGTTAATAAACTGGTAAATATTGGAGAAGTGTACAATTTCAGATAATTCTAAGAATTTAATAATCAGTGTGCTTTCATTCAGGGTCCTGCATAAGAGGACCATTGAATCTTTCTTAAATCAAGCAAAACATAACTTTGAAAAACATACTTTGTATAAAAATTATTTGCATATGTCATTATACTGATTTTCCTTACACTAATCACTGATGTTCAGACTAATTTTTTTGTCGCATAGAAAGTTGTTCTCTTTTCTTGACATTTAGCCCAACACAACCAGATTGCACAAAAAAAAAATCTCTGCCTGTTGTAAGCACACTGAATGTAAAGAGACCACTGCTTATTAGAAAGGTTCTTAATACACACTGTAGTCCATCATTCTTGAAGAGAGATGATCAGTCTATGCTATTTCAGCTTAGATCCTGAGAGAAGCTTGGGATGGTCAAACCTCATCCTCTTCCGAGGCTGCATTGAATGGACACTCAGTAGCCAACCTGTAGCTGAACACACTTGGGTCTTCTCTCAAATTACTGAACTTGCAGGAAGTAGCAGTGTTCTTGTTACCACACCTGAGATCTGTGTCACGTGCTCCTTCTAACAAACTCCATCTCAGCTCTACTAGTCTTATATTCTAAAATCACCTAGTTCAGATAGTCCAGGTGTTATCTTTTCATTAACGGTATGTCCCAGCTGTAGGCTGTCAGCCACTTCCTACCAAATACATACTTTTATAAGTTAAAGGTTCTTGAGTGTTCCTCCAGTCCTCTGAAGTACAAGGAAACAGATTAAGCTGCAAATTGACTTAACAGTTCTGCCTACACTTAGCAAGTTAAGTTCCTTTTGCTGGAAACCACTTTATGTAACACTGCAGATAAGGTGGATTCTGCAGGACATTTTAACAAGTGTAGCCAGAGAGGATGTGAAATAAGGTTGGCCTCAGGGCTTGACTAGTGGGAATTAGCAGTCTCAGTGGTTATCCAGGACAGGAATACCTATCCAAGAGAAGAATTCAGAATGGGAATAATTTACTTCTCCTCATAAATTACAGGGGAGTTAGGTGCATGGACACAGCATGCATAAGCAGACCAGTCTCTATAGCTCTGGAAGAGTATTCCTAGTTTTAGTATAGGAATTAGTTACAACTTCACTGTTTCCCTTTATCAGCACAATTTACTACAAATAGCAGTTGAAGTGATACTTGTACCTTGAAGACCAAGAAAGTTTATGGTGCTCAAAAGATCAGAAAGATGTAAAAAGCATTTACACAGGACCCTTTAATGTGAGTAAAAGTAAAAATACATTTTAAAATCCATAGGTATGAGACTTCTAGGAGCTTTCATGCAAAAATATCAGTGTTTGAAGAATTTTAATATATAAACAGGAGGTACTCAAGGAATTTTGATTTGCAAAATATGAACACTGTTCATGCTGCAAAGATGCCTACTATGACTGCAGGCCATATTCAGAGCAGTATTTCAGACAAAATATGGGACATTGCTAGATATTTTCGAGAGATGCATCCTTGTATCATTTCTCCACTTTCCAAGGGCCATTCAACACCTTGGAGATAGCAATGAAATTTCTTACTACTTTAGTCAAGTATCAACTTCTACATTCCACCTTCTTAGACGAGATTTTGTAACCCATACTATTTCTGACGTGTTATGGTGTGTTGCAAAATTGGCCTTACTGCAATACCACAAAGAATATTAGTTATCTGATTATGGTAGATGAAGGATCGGAAAAGAAAGAACTGCTGAGTTTTTGAGACAAACATCAATCTGATCAGCCATCAAAATCAAGTCTTCTAATGAGCCTGACTTGGTGAGTTTGTCACCATAGTGACTGGCACCTGTGAAGTGTCTGAATATGGAATGCAGCCCAGGTTTCAAGCGCCTTTATTAAAACCACAAACCGTTCACTTTCACCTTCTTGAAGTTTAACCTTCTAGCTTCCCTTTGCAGCCCACAGGAAGGTGGGCTTGTGGGGTAACGACACCAGTGTATACTGTGACCACCATGTAGCAACACATTTTTTAAGAAGCAAAAGAGCAATCACCATAGTCAGTCGTTACTGGAATTTTTTTTATATAACTAACCTGTTTTCAAGCCTTTCAGATCCTTGGTTATGATCAAACATTATCAAGTGCGGGACTAATTGACAGAGGCCCCCAAATCCATCCTAGAGATGACAGTGCCACACCAAGACATCCAAAGCCTTTTGGTGTGTTACATGAAACAACAAAAATTACAGCAGTGCATGCAAGCTTCTGCTCAGAAATCACAAGCATGACAGCTGAAGAAACTAATCAGACTGCCTTGAAGGATGGGGAGTGAAAGATTTTTTCGTTGCTGCTGCATTTTGCAGAGCCTTTCTCTGGAACTTTTTGGCCATCAGCAGCACAGACAAGCTTTCATTCACACTTCCCAGCCTGAAGCTGTCAATTTGGAGATAACTCAAGGCCTTGGCTTGTAGAAGATGTTTAAATATCATTCTGTTGTGGCTGTGTAAGAGAAAAAATGGAAAGTCAAGACCTGGAGACTCGTAAATTAACATATTATAAAAGCTGCTGGCAAGTCATACAAAAGCATTTGTACAGTGTCCCTCCTGTGTGTGTATCCGTAAATTATTTAAATTTAAATGAGAGATCACATGAGAATTTGGATGAACTTCAAGGGTGTTGTCAGTATTAAAAATCAGCTTATACTTGTAATATCAAGAACACTACACCTGACACAATGAACTGAAGTACACTGGATAAAAATCAATATGTGCCAAAGGGCATAGTTGTGCTGGACTGAGTTTGGAAATTACTGCTGCTTAACTGGATGTTGAATCTCGTAAGTGAAAGTGAAGTGAAAATGCCAGGTGAAAATGGCTGCTCCGTTCCAGGCCAAGGACATGGGCTTAACGTGCACAAAGGCATCCTGAGTTTGCAATGAGACTATTCCATAATGCTCACACAAACTGATTGGGCAGCTCTGCCAGATAATTCCCTCACACACTGCCTCAAAATATTTTTAGCATTTAGGCTCCTTTGGGAGCCATCTCACACCCCTCTGGTCACCTAACTGTGTCCACAGGCAGGAGCTGGGGACACTATGGGGACAGGATTCAGCATGCTCAGAACTGCAGAGCTTTGGGATGTGCTTGCCTATGTGAATGAGCAGCTATTCCCATTTTGAGGCAGCTAAAGTGAATATAGCAGTGATTCTGCTGTAGGAAATATTTCTTCCTCCTGGAGACCAGTCCAGATGAGAGATGGCCTTGTAGCTGAGATACTCTTGGATAAGAGTCAGGATTAAATTTCTATCTGTGCTACAGATTTCCTGTCTCGAGCTCAACTAAGTTGTTCAGTCAGTTCAGGCCTCATAATAATTTCCTATGTTTCTAGTACAGATAATTTATTTCCCTTATTCACATGGGAATTCTGTGGATAAATACATTTAATGCTTTATGGTTCTCAGATGCTATGGTGAAAAGAAGAGAAAGGTTATATAGAACATCAAGTAAAGCCAGAATTCAGGACTGGCCTTTAATTTGTAAAGCAAGGCTATACTAATGGGTAATTCAAACCCATCCCACTGGATATTCATTATAAAACACCTCTGCAAGTAAAGTGTCCTATCTACTGGTAGATAACAGCTGAGAGTGAGAAGTACAATTAAATATGTTTACAGCAGGGCTTGGCATGAGAAACTGGCAGCAGAGAAATTATGCTAATGTCATCACTGTTGTTTCCAGTTGCTACAGAGAACCAAGAATTTGTTAATTCACATTGTTTGGCTCTGTAGATTTGGTGTCAATACTTGGCAAAAATATGGGTGCAATAAAAACCAATTTACTTTAATCTGGAGACTGGTACTCTAAAAAGTACCAGCCTGTCTGCTGACACCTTGCTATTTATGATATATCTAGGAGTTAGTTCTGGTCTTTGGACTCATTAAAAATATTTAATGCAAAAAGTATTTAAATATAGCTGATGGCAGTGACTTACTGCTAGCAATGAGTTTCCTTGGGGGAAAGGACAGGTTTCAACCTTTTAAAATAGCTGCAAATGTACGAGACAAATTCCTCCAAAGGCGAGACAGGGCAGTGACAGATCTCACTGTGACCAGTCTCACCTGGGGCTCACACCCTCTGCCCACGGGCCTTAGTTTCTGCCTGGGTTGCATGGCAGGTGTACCTGCCTCCAGCTGTGCTACAGCTGTGGATTTGTCTGGCCACGGACCAACACCCCATCCAGGCTGGTCACACCCTGGGCAATGTCTGACCATGGTTCTCCTCACTGCCTGGCCTCTGCTCATCCCTGTCCCCAGGGAGGTGCCCAGCGCTTGGGGCTGGGGCCACCTCACTGCCCCCTGCCACCCCTGCTCCTGAATGGAGGTGGGACAAGCCTGGCTGGGAGGACTCTGCCCTGCTGCCCCTGGGGGGCTCCCCGACAGCTCCCAGTCCTTGGGAGCAGCTGGCCCCTGTGGTGTCCTGCCTGCCAGGGATCTCAGGCTGCCTCAAGCCCTAAGCCAGCACTGCAGAGCCAGGCCACAGCTGCACAAGACCTTGCCCTACAAACCTGGCCTGACTCTGGGCTCTGACTCTCTGTCATGGTTTAACCCCAGCCAGCAACCCAGCCCCATGCAGCCGATTGCTCATTCCCCCACCATGGAGATCAGGGATGGAACTGGAAGGGAAAAAGCTGGAAAATCCAAGGTTTGAAATAAAGACAGTTTAATGGGGAAAGCAAAAGCCACACACACAAACAAAGCAAAACAAAGAACGAATTCACTGCTTCCCATGGGCAGGCAGGTGTTCAGCCATCTCCAGGAGAGCAGGGACCCATCACACATAATAGTTACTCAGGAAGACAAATGCCATCACTCCAAACATCCCCCTTCCTCCTTCTTCCCCCCACTTTATACACTGATCATGACACCACATGGTCTGGAATATCCCTTGGGCCAGTTTGGGTCACCTGTCCTGGCTGTGTCTCCTCCCAAGATCCCAGGCACGCCCAACTTCCTTGCCAGCACGGCAAAGCAGAAAAGGCCTTGGCTTTGTGTAAGCCCTGCTCTGCAATAACAAAAACATTTCTGTATTATCAACCCTGTGTTCAGCACAAAGCCAGAACATAACCCTTCTCTAGACACCATGAAAAAATTAACTCTACCCCAGCCAAAACCAGCACCCCCTCCCACAGCACTGTGGCTCTGCCCAAACCCTGAGACTGAGTGACCCTCTCACAAGGGGGACTTTGATGCTCTTCAGGGGCTGTCTGAGAATCCCCACTTTGACCTCCACCCATAAGCCTGCCAGGCCTGTGGGGCTGCTCAGGGTCTGCCTGAGCCCCCCACCTGGCTCCAACAATCCCTGTCCTGTTCCCATTTCCATGACCCTGCCCTGGTTCTCTGTCCCCTGAAATGCCCCCTACACCCCACAGCAACTAAATCCCTCTTCAGCAAATCCCATCAGAGCCCACTTCTCTGCTGGGTGAGAGGACACATCTCTCTTGGAGGGAGCTGCAGGCAGGGCACTGAGGGCAGGAGCAGCCCTGCCGGCCCTGTCCAGCCTCACTGGAAGCCCTCCCCCATCAACCCTGCCCTCAGACCCATCTCAGCTCAGGACATGGCCTCAATCCCCGCCTGAGCTACCCCAGGTGTGATCACACCTGTGCAGAGCCATGGACCTCACTGATCAGACCCTGAACCACAGGCTGAGCCCTGCTTGACCTGGGCCTGACTTCATCACCATGGACAGGCTGGCAGTCCCTGGGCTCTGTCTCACCCTGGTCCCTGTCACTGGGACAGAGCTTGCCCTCAGAGCCGTCTCAGCAACATAACCTCATCTGGTAACCTTCTCAGTTCTGGCTGTTCCCTCAGACCTGCCCTGCCAGCCATGCTCCTGGCTCCCCAGCCCTCCTGCACCCCTGGCAGTGCCACTGGTGCCACCAAGAGGATGACTTGCAGCACGCTAACAGCATGATTTCCTGGAATTTTGATATTTACAGCTGAGTTAGGGCAGCACAAATAGAGCTGGTACAATTAGAGGAGCCTGGAACCTCTCCCCTCTAAGCCCCACTCCTTCATACAGCCACTGCAGGGTCATGTCTGCACATGCACTGCTGTGCTGAGCAAAACACTGGCTGAAGCATCAAACCCACAGAGCAAAATGAAAATGGGAGCTGGATAATTATCCTTGGGCTACAGGGGTTTTCAGCTTCATCAGCCCTTCAGTGCTTTACAGACCACATTGTCCAGCCTGCACTGTTCTGCACAGATGTTATCCAAGCTGTCTCAAGGACCTGCAGGGTGCTCCACAGAGCAGCATGGACTTAATCTTTGGACCTTGCTCCTATACCCTTCATATGGGCAATCACAGTCACAGGATGCATCCTTTCATATTTCTCACTGATGCAGGAATATGAAATTTTAGCAATTACTTTCATAATAATAGTGAAAAAAATCAGATATTTCCCGGTTGTTCACAGAAATTGCATGTGGGAAGAATGAACCAGGGAGATAAGGTGAAGAGAGGCAGCCTTGGTAGGGAAAAGCTGAAACAGAGACCAAGTAATTTTCAGCTTTAGTGTTTAACTTCGTGCAAAGGAGTTTTGGCACCTGCTCCAAAGGTTATGCAGTAGATTCATTAAACAAATAGTAATTAGGAAAAAGCCCAAAGCACTTATGCATATACTCACATGTTCTCTGGTTGCTGCACCAACTCCTAGCACTGTTAAGGCCTGCAGGGAAATAACAAACATTCAAGACTTGCTTCTGGTTTTTTGAATTCCCAGTGGAGTTACTCAGTAGCACAAAGGATGGAATAACAGCACACTGTTTTCTACGTATTTTACAGAAAATGTAACACATATTACAAAATTTTTAAATAGATTTTTTCCTTGCTTTCTCTTGTCCACAAGCAGTGTAAAGAATTATGTAACAGGGTGTACAGAGCAGTAAAGAAATGCACATATGGTACATCTGGGGTTTCAACAGTGCTGCTAAGTGTAACATGTTGGGAGCACAAATTCTGAAACAAATTTCCAATTTCACTAGAAACCACACATTTTTAAAAAAAGTCAATTCTCATTTCCTACTAAATGTTGGCTGCCTTCCTTATGCAAGCATTACAGTCCTTTTATGCATTTTTTTAAGAAAGAAACTATTTATTTAAACTTAAGGGAATACAGGTGCAGAATATGTATCAAAATCCTGTAGCAAATACATTTAATAGTATTCTGAATCATTAGTTCAAACAGCTCGGAATATGTGAAGGAACAGTATCAACATTACATCAGTACTGACTGGAGTCACTGTAGTATTAATGAAATAAAATATTAAACCTCCAAGCTTTGAAACAGCTGCATGTCCCATCTGGATATGCATATCTTCATCTGGAAAAGTTGGCTCCTTAATCCATGAGAGTTTAAACTCAGCTGGTTTAGTGACCCACTCTATTCCTTCCTTTATTTCCCATTTTTGCTTTGCATTCAGCAGCTGGGATAAGGAAAATAAGAATCAAATACAGTGAAGGTTTCTAGAGAGTTATTTTTCCTGTCAAACTGCAGAATTTTTATGAAGTGGTAGAAATTCAGGAAATAGAAAGCAAATGAAAAGTTGGAATTGCTGTTCTGTCTGTATTGTACTTTTGGCTATACTTATGCAGAGTTGCAATGACTGTGTCAATATCCAGACTAGGTTCAAACCAAGCAGATCAGGACCCATAGGAAGTAGAGCAGTCTTCCATGGGGATGAGTATATCTTGGCAGCATATACTTAAGTAAAGCACCTTAAAACATGGACATGACTGCCTGAAATTTTCAGCAGAAAAGCTTCTTGACAAAAAAAAAAAGTGCAGTAGTTTAAATAAGATGAGTTTTTGAAGCAGCATTTCTCTCCCACACAAGGGAGAATTTTTCTTTCTATAAAAAATGAATCATCTGAAAATTACATCATAATTCCTCTGCAGGCTCTTCAGGTCCTTGCCATCCTGTATTCACAGAGTTCCTGGTTCACAGTTTATGGCACCCCATGAAAGCTTTGTGCTGCACTGCAGCATCCAGAGTAGGTCAGCAGCTGTGGTATGTCAGTGAACACATGGGGCAAAGAATCTGACCCTTAGCAGTCAACAGAGTAACATTTCAAAATAAAAATGAGCGACTTCCCTCCACTTTTTCATTTTCATTCAAAAATTTTAGTTTGAATAACTTCTTTTCCAGCTTATTTTTGGCCAAATATCCGTTAAAATTATTAACAGGCTTTACTCTGGAAGCCTCCTTGGATATAAAAGCCACTTTAAATCTTCTAGAAGACAATCCTGGTAGTGGGATCCCCCTGCAGACTCGAATTTCTGAAACAGAAATATAGGATAAAATTATTAGTAATACATCTACTTTGGTCATATCCAATACAGCTCTTCATTTAAATATATCAACACTTGTCGACATCATTATTCAGGATTTGAAGAAGGAAGAAAACAATATTAGTCAATAAATGCACATAAGAGATATTTCATCTAATGGTTTTAAATAGAAAATAACACAGTATAATAGAAAAAAGTGATATTCGCAGTTGTTTTGTCTGGGCCAATCATTTCTTGTATAGATCTCAATCTGCAAATATAATCCTGTGGATAAGCACACACTTTTACTTTGAACGTATATGCATACTTGGAACATGAAATAGATCACTTCTGAATGATGAATGGGGCCATAAACTGGAATCCATAAACTAGATTTTACAATTTTAGCATCACTGTCTTACAGAAAGAACTTTCTTGTTACTTCTCCTCCCTTGTGAGTAAGCTTCATCCTACTCTGAAAATAAAACAGCGATGGCGTTCCATAAATCAACGGAAACACGTCCATCTTCACTTGTGATCAGCCCTCGGCTTTCCCACACCACTCCTGTTTTCCTGCAATGCAGCATTATGCAGTAGTGGAAGGGGGGAGTGTCTGGGAGAGATACAGAAGCAAAGTCATCACTGCCCGTACCACAGACTTGCATGAGTTAGACTAGGCCCAGTTTGTCCTTTCAAAGCATCAAACACAGAAGAGTAACACTCAATACGAGCATTTACAATACATTATCCAGCCTTCTCTCAAGGCCTATGTGTGCAACTGCAAGCAAAGCTACATCAATTACTAATACATCTCCAAATAACTCCACCACACTGCATCTAGAATAATATTAATTTACACATGATTAGAATAAGCTTTTTATTTCTCCCTCACCAGTAGCTAGAAGAAACCATCAGAAAACAAGATCAGATGTATCAGTAACATACAGCTGAACACAACTCCTCAACCCAGCTAACTGTAACAAATAATATATTTTTCTAATCAAGGTATGAACATCCCATAACTTGGCAACATTATTTTTAGGTATACCAAGGTGTATATTTTCCAAAGGAAAAATACCAGCTGTATTAACTTGATCTGACACCAATAAACTCAGACAGAAAGTCAAGCACATGCAGCTCTCTCTGGCAACAGGGATGTTGCTTATGAAGGAAGCCAAGGGCCCTCTGCTACTGACAGTTTCAGAGTATCCCTCAAAGTGATGGCAACAAGAATTTCTAGAATAAACCAGCATTTATAAAATTTTGAGGTTCATGTTGACTCTGAAGAAGACATCCCCATTTCTCATCCATGAAGTTACCACATGTTAAAGGTACTGTGCTTCTCAACGTAGCTATCCAAGCACAGACTTTATGTATTTTCATTAACACCCTTAAGGATCATACTTCTGGTTAATTCATAGCACTCCCCGGAGAACCCCCTTGTGCATAAGTCCCTTGCTTAAACCAACAACAGCTCTACCCATGCAAACTCACTGTTATACACAATATACCAACAAAGAAACTTCCATTTCTATGTTAGTTCCTTGGGTATATCCTCATTCATAAACACTCTGCCTTACTGGGAAAATCACTGAAATGGTATTAGGCCCAGTATTTTACCTCCCCAAATGGACCTGCAATGATACATTTTCAGTCAGTCCAGCAAAACTTCTCACTGCTTGCTCCTAAACACTTAGTTTAGGAGCAAGCAGTGAGAATTGATCATCATCTGTTAGCATTTCTTACTTCACATACTATTTAAAATCTTACTGCTATAAAATTGGACATTCAAACCTGTTTTAACTGGTGGTCTGAGAAGCCCAGACAGGAAGAGGATCCTGAATAAGCCAGATATCCATACTTTAACATTTTCTGTTCTGAAGCAGATAAGAATAATTACAATTCAGGCTGTGTTTTAGTCAATAGCATACTATTTTGTTAAGTAGTGCATCAAAGAATGTTCTTTGAGAAAACTGAAGTGTTGGAGGTGTTTTTACTTCTTTATTTTTCCCCAAACCCATGATTTTAATCAAATCGACCAATTTTGCCAAATAAGCCCTTTTCTCTTCTCCCTACCTACTTCATTGCAAGACAACTGCAAAGCAGATAAATCCTTGGCAGAAGCAGAGAACAGCACAAGTTCCTTGCTAACCCAACGCAAAGAGCTACATGGCAAAACGTTACCAATGTGGCACAAACCTGATGTGTGACATTGCATTCCTGGGATACAAAGAAGATGCCAGCGAATAGGCTTCATCTCACACAGTCCCCTTCCCACTCTCTAAGAGATGCAAAGTAACTGTTTTCATCAGGTACAGATGTATTTAAGCTCACACCTTTCTTTTATCCCAAGCAGACCATTTTTGAGTATTTCTGTGGGGGAACAAGAATGAATATCAAATTAGACTGAACTGGATCAAATTCTCCTCACACTCCAGACTTCATCATCACAGTTCCTCCAGCCTGTCAGTCTCACAGTCTGGTGGTGTGTTCCTGACAGAGTTACTCCCATCAAAACTGATGAGACAAGCCCAGGATTAGAAAAACGGAGGGTACCAAAACTCCAGCTCTGAAGGAAAGATGACTTACCACAAGCTTCCTCTTCTGCTAGAACACCAGTAATATATCGGTATTCCATGCAGAATAGCAAATACTTGGCAGCCTGTTTCAAGCATGACATATAAAATAAAAAAAACCTTGTAGCATGATGAAATAGTATGTTGAAAACAAGATTAAGTAATGTTAGTCAGTTGAGGAACGGCTGTCAGTCTTTTCCCTATTTTTCTGAAGCAAGCAGAGAGTTGAAACAGCAGATATTCTAAACTTTCTCAACCCCCTCCCTCATCAGCTTGTGTTGCACTGCCAAATGTGTGTTTGCCTAATTTCATGGCAGTGAGTAGTCGATAATAAGCCCTTTCCAGCTTCTTTTTAAACTCTATCCAAGCAGGAGTAAAAGATTAAACAGGAAAGCCAAGTCACACTATTTTAGCTGTCAAATTAAAACAGAGAAGCACCCATATTCTCATATCTCCTGCTCTCAGAAAAGGAAATAGTAAGTTATTTTAGAACAGGATCTTTTAGGTCTTAATACTGAACGGGATTCCCCCCAAAATGATTGATCACTTTAGCAAACAGGTCAATATATGAAGCCCAAGCATTTTCTAGCAGACAACAGTAGCACAGGGAATTCAATTACTGAATTTTTAGTTTTCAGTCAGGAGTTTTTTTGTGAAAAAGCCCCCAACCATTAAAAAAACTAAAACAAACTCCCAATTATCCAGACTTAAAGAAAAGCAGCTTCTTGTCCAAATCCTAATCAAGGACCTACAGATCAAAGCATGGTCTTTAAGTACACAGCTTCCTACAGCTGTAGCCATCAGTCCCCTCTGCCAGCTGTGAGGTGAGAGCCAGGCACAGACAAGCTGTACAGCTTCCCAAGAGAGGGGATAGTTTGCATCTCTGCTTGAGAGCAGACAAGTGAAGAGAGTATGTTGGGAGGGAAGGGCTTCTCTGGGCAGAAAGCAACACTCTCCACCAGGGACACAGCTTCTGTCGGAAATGAGCTGTAAGACCATTTTAGTTTGGACACCACCTAAAACATGAACTCTTCTAAATAGGATCCAGCTGCCTTTAGACTTTCTGACCATGTCGACTTGTAACTTTCTGTCCCGGTTTGAGACAAAT